>VXBB01010693.1:49552-128861 GCA_013399915.1 Illadopsis cleaveri
CCTCAATACTCTCTGGTGCTTTTCCTCAGCCTGAGCAGGACTGCTTGGAAAATATTCTGATGTACACATGTTCCAACTGACAGCATTTGTGTATTGATTTTGAGATGTGCCTGCCATCCATCCATCCACCCAGACATGCTGGAATCTGTAACTTGGATCATACCTAACATAAAACTAGATTTACAAATAGCTGCTTCGTGGTCTCAATGCTGAACCAATACTCATCTAAAAAAGTCTGTTAAAAAAACCAGACTGATCCTGAGACTCATAAAGAAAGGTGTTTCACAGCATCCCTTGGAGGAGTCAGGCATCTTAGCCTACTCCCCTCTTCCACAAGAAGAAGAAGAAGCCAACATGCCCTCAGCTGAGACACCACAGCTTGCAAATAGGATCATATTGAACATCCATACATGGAGAGTTTAGCAGTAGCCATATGATGGATGTAAAAATGCTTCTGATGCATTTCTGAAGGCTAACACTGCAGCAGTATTCTCAATTGCCTCCTACAAATAACGAGGACTTTTGGCAGCTACCCAGGGATCCCACAAGTATTTTGTGGTGGGGCAATGCCTTCACTCCAGATTTTGCACTGCTTTGGGGCATTTTAAAGAGAGCAAAGAAACAGTAAGCTTTATTTCCAAAGGGACTCTCCTCCTTCTTGAGCTTTGTATAAACATCACAAGATAGATGGAGCTGACAAAAAGCATTCAAGCCCAAGTTCTGCAAGGCTGCTGTGCTGCATACCGTACTATGTGAAACAGAGGATGCCAAGCAAAAGAGCCAGTGCTCGTGGTGCCAGCTGCTGAGGATCAGCCCTGCTGCTGAAAGCCATGCCTTGGTGGGGCCAGAGCTGCTGGCAGATCTCACACCATCCAGGATGCAAGTGCCCCCATAACAATGATCTACACCAGCACTCCTGATCTGCTTGGGCAAATGATTCTAATCCTGCTCATCATCATCCTTGGTGTGCCCCTGAGCAAGTAGTGAAATGCTCCTCCTCTTGATTTCCACTCTATGACTAATTTGAGCCATTTGTTCAGTGCTGGAAACTGATGAGTACACCATCTGACACTTTATTATTATTTTAGTTTTTATTTCTATTATTTAAAAAAAAATCTAACATTAAAAGTAGCATAAAATCACAGCAGGGCAGAAGGTTACTGGCACCTGATGTGACCATTAAATCACAAATAGCTTACAGTCCAATCATTTCTTCATATTGCTCTTCCCAGTACACAGAACCCCAGAGCGGGTTACATTGGAAGGGACCACAGTGGGACTACTGATCCAACCCTCCTGCTCAAGCAGGGCCATCCCAGAGCACATGGCACAGGATTGCAACCAGATGGTATGTGAGTTTCTTCAACAAGGGAGACTCCACAGCCTCTCTGGGAACCCTGTTCCAGTGCTCAGTCACCTGTACAGTAAAGAAATTCTTCTTCATATTCAGGTGGAACTTCCTGGGCATCAGTTTCTACTCACTGCCTCTTGTCCTATTGCTGGGAACCACTGAGAAGAGCCTGGATGCATTCTCTTGGCACCTTCCCTTCAATACTTAAATATACTGATTCTGTCAGTTCGCTCTTCTCCAGGCTGGACAGGCCCAGCTCCCTCGGTCTTTTCTTGTAACTGAGGTGGTCTCAGCAAACTTCAGGTCAATTAAAGATTTGGTTATTAACAAACCCTATGCTCATATTGTCTAGTACATGTGACACATGTATTTCCCCTTCATGCATTCTCACACAACTGTTTGGGCCAGAGTCTTATGTTTTGAAGAAAACCCCTGCACAAATAATGGAGGAAAATAAACAATTTTTGCATGAGATAATGGACCTCAGTTATTCTGCTGCCAGACTCAACCACCTGCTTAAACTTTCAGAAAAGGGATCAAACTGCTTATTTCCTGGACTCTGCCATCTTGAAGTACAATCTCCAAAAGTTCCTAAGAGGGAGGACTTACAAAAGCAACATATGGCTAAGGGTCATGGACGTCAGTGTGGGACGCACCTAAGGAAGCACCTAAGCAGTGATGGTGAATATCCCAGTGCCTCCGAGCAAATTAGGGGCTTAAGTTTTCTCCTTCATGAGATACTGGGACTTCTCAGTGATGATGAGGCTGCAGGGGTGTCTTGTCTTCTGTGTTTGGTTTCACCTGACCTTACCAAGTGAACAACAGCCTGAAAAAAATTATTAAGTCAAATATCTGTTTGTTGTTGTGTCCAAAGCTTTCTGTGGCTTGAGGAACACAAATACATAAACTGCATGACCAAATACATGTTAGTAGGTATTTCACCAGATACTTGACAGGCCTCGGAAAACAATCCAACTTCTGAACGGCTTTTCCACATTTCAGCTTTCCAGGCAGCTGAGAACATGGCCCATTGCTGGTTTGCACTACCTGTAGAAACTCTAGAAAAATGTAACAGCATATAAAGGTGAGAACACTATAAGGGAAGCTGCCTGCACTAATTTTATTACAACTCTTCCAAAAATGATCCAATTCTGGGAAGGAACTACATCTAAAATGCTGATGACCATCCCTCTAAATCAGGAATTGACACCGTGGCCTCAGTCAGACCACTCCTCTTCCTCAGCTCTCTACAGAAATACATGAACATGTCATTGCTAGTCATAGAAACTGCAGTTGATGTTTTGGTTTGCTGCAAGAAGAGAAAATGTGGCATTTTTTCTATAAATAAAGTCTGAAACAGATTAGGGCTGTGATACGCTGACTGTGGGTATCTGGCCAGCAAGGCACCTCTGAGGCCTTCTGTCTAAACTTGTAAAAAAAGGTGTTCTTTCAGGTCACATGAGCTAGCATCATTTGAGACATCACATCACATTCTCACAAAGCACTAGCTAAACAAATTAGAAACTGCAAATGTTGATGTACCATATCAATGATCGGAGTAAAAATGTAAATACCTTACTTGTTTCCAAAAATCAAATTTTGGTTTTTGTTCATACATGTTACCATCTGGCTTTTAACATTAAGCTCTCACTTCTTACCCTCACTTCTCACATCTCAGGATGATCTAGCCACTCCAGACATCAATACTTCAAATTATTTATTACGGGTATGCAGGGTAGCACACCTGGGTATGGAGGATACAGCACACCTGGAGAAGTTTTTTCATTTTCAAGATTTGCTAAAAGCTGTACCTACTAATGCAGTCAACATTGTGTAGCATCACAAAGCCATATTGTAAAGCAGAAAACAAACCATGCTAATATTTCTTCACAGCATTACCCTAATTTTAGTCTGCTAAATTAACCATAGTCTTTGGTATTGATTTTGGTCCACATTTTCTTACTGAGCAGCCCTTTATAGAGGGATCCACTTGTTTCCTTCGCTACAGACAAGCACCAAGGACTGGTTTGTTGGCCTCCATTCTTGCAGTTGCCTCTGACACATAAAAATCATACGCCAGGATTTTAAGCTTGCCTCTTTTTCTTAACTCACAGCAAGACCTCATCCATGCTAAGGAGGCAGTTTTTTCTTCTGCAGTCAGCTCCAAGTTGTTTGAACATAATGAATGCCAAGCATTCAAAGAAAGGAAAACACAAACACTTTGGCAAACATAAGGCGGCAAATTTTTTTTTTAGCTGGGTTGGCTCATGCTTGCAAACACACAATGAGAATTGCTCTGAAAATACATCTTAAACAGTGCCTGCTTTGGATACCAAGTGGACTACATCTGCCTTTCTAGCGTCATGGCCCCACTTTCTGCCTTTTTTCACAGCTCAGGGGTACCTCAGCGCTTTAAGACCTAAGATATGCAAGATACTTAGGAGTAGACGGCTTTAAAATAACTGGAATATTTTTCCACTTACTTATATATTTAAAGTTAAAAAGTAAAGTATGGATTACTAACAAGAGTTCAATATCAGAAGTAAAGCAGCATTTAGCAGGAGGTAGGGCAGCAGTGGAAGCCCTACTGGTCTAATGATGGACTTGATGAATTGGGCTATCATGAACTTGGGCCTGCAGCCACTGCATCCCTGCCTTGTTGCTAGCACTACTGTCATCACTGCTTTAGTCCACTGTCCTTAAAGAAATTGCTAAGGTCAGTTTAAAGGTACCATTTAATCCACCAAGATGCAGAACTAAAGCCACACTCACATGACAGTGGTGATGCTCCTCAGCAAAGGACACAGCACAGAGCTCACTCCCAAGGCAAAGGATGGCTCAGGTGACTTTTTACACTGTTGGTACTCTGCTCTCTGTTGGATCTGACAAAAGCTGAAGACGATCCTAAATTATAACTTCTCTGAAATTTTAGCAGTGAATGTTATGTCGTCACTGCACACATATCTTTTCCTGATCTCTCTTCTGCTTACTGGATGTGACATCTCTTCTAGACAATTACTGTGCAGAAAGGCATTTGAGTATCCAGTGTGGTACAATTGTTTTATTAGGCAAAATGGCATATTTTTTTTCCATACCAGTCCTGCCTCAATCAACCCATAGATAAACTATCAATTGCATTAGATAGCAAATTGCTGTATTATCTGTGGGTTTTTTAATAAATGAAGCTGATTCTTCCACTATTACTGATTCATTCAAAGTGGCTACCAATTATTTCTTTATATTTAGACAGATATGAACCAGAAAACTTTCTTAAAATCTAAGGTGAAACAACCTCTCTTCCCTCTATGCTAGCTTTAGTGCTAAAGCCAATGAACAGACAGAAAAAGCGAAGAGACACAGGAAACAAAGCTTGCCTACATTGTAGACCAAAGGGGCAGTATGGAAAACTGAGGCAAGGATCTGCTGAAAACAGTGGGACTCACAATAATGCATTTTTGTATCAACCTGTGTGCTACCTTGCCAGTACTGCGTAGCTTAATCCAGTCCTTCCTGTCACTATAAAGGTCTGACTCTAACATGCTGTAAGAAAAATATGTAATTTGGGATTGAAAAGGAAATCTGAATTCAGTGTGGAGTTTTACCTGATAAGAAGTAAATAAATATACATAGTTGAGGAAAAAAAGCTCCTGTCTCCATGGACATAATCCTTCCCAACCAATCAAGACTTCATTCCTCAAAGTGCAAAGTACCTGGGCTCTGCTGCACTTACCCTTTCTCTTGATTTCAAATACCTGAATGATCACATTAGGATTACCCACATCACATCAAGCTATGGGGACAGACCTCAGAGACCTTTTCTTTAGCACTGGGCAAGTATATATTAACAGTGTACAATTTCCTGGTTTCTTAAAATTCTTCAAATTGAAATCCACCTTCATACATATTTCAAATGAAATTACGGGTTCCTGGAAGCTAATGGAAAGCCCACCCAAAGGAGGGTGTGGTGGTACAAAGCACAGCTGTGGACACCACAACAGGTGGTTGGCAGATGGACAGCCCAGAGACAAATGTTGGCAGTGGAACGGGTGGGCTGTGCAGAGCACCTGAAGCCAGAGAAGGACACAATTCTAAGGAGAGGATACACAGAAGTTAATACAGACTTGTCCTCCTTTGTCAGCCATTTTATGTTGGACTTTCTACGGAAACACTGCCTACAGCACTGAGATCTAACTGGCTGTGAGTTGGGCTTGGCTAGAGGGGTACTTCTCTCCAATATTTTAAAGCTTAATACTGCAGACAGAAGTGGTGGGTACTTGGGCTGGATCATGAAAAATTACTGGTTTTAGAGTGATCTGTCACCTTCATAATATGAGTAAAATATGCATATAGCAAAAAGTAATACAGCTTGGGGAAGAAACAATATTCCAGTAGGGATGAATCAGGCCTTGCCTTCTAGCTAGAAGGATCTTTTGCCTTAAGCATTTCTTTTGCATCCAACTGTTGGCAACACCATTTTCAGTCCAGGAAGCTTTTCTCATTTTCTTTTGTAGTCAGCAAGGTGAAGGTGGAAAGGGGGAAATCATGAAACACAGTGCAAAACCACTAAAGGGTGACTGTGAATTAATATATGACCTCTGATAGCCACTAGCTGAGATTTGTAGTTGTGCAGATTACTCTTGCTGGATGATACAGGCTTATTGGAAAAAAAAATTGAAATGAATATGACCATAATGAAAAAAACAGTGGAGCCACAGGCTTCTTTTAAACTTCATAGAAGAAAAATGTTTTGATAAAAAAAATAATAAACAGAGCTCATCTTGGATCTTGGTAAGAATATCTGCAAAGTCAAGCATGTAGTGGTAAAAATTACATCATCTGTAATCTTTATACCAACTGCTTTTCTTCAAACAACAGTAACACAGAAATGCTATTCTGGGCAGAACTAGTCGTTGTATTTGTTTTCCATTAGATATACAATCTAGAATGACTCCAGCAGCTAGCTGGGCATGAAATTTATTAAATCCTGTACTAGTTGCATCAGCCCTAGTAACTCACTGCCTATTTTTGCTGCTCACAATATTTCAGTCAAGCTTCAGATACTACTCTGAAAAACATGACAGGAATTAACACCATTGCTACTCAAACAAAGCAGATAATCCATGATCACTGAGCATTCCCAGCCTCATGATCCTTCCTGCTTCTGAGCCCACTGCACTGGTTTCACAAATTTCAACACTCAGACATGACATAATATATACCCCCTTCTCCTTTTTCCATGACCAGTCTGGCCTGTACCATATGCAACATGGGGAAAAAAAGTATTGCAAATGCAGACTTGAAGACATCGACTGTTCTTTCTTACCTCTATTCCTTCCTTGTTTAAGGCATATTCATCAAAGTTCAAAATAGCAGTCTTGATGGTGCGGGGAGGGGGCAACACAGTCAAGCCAATATTAATGGCATTGCTTCGCTTTGAGTCCAACACAATGATCTCCTGTCGCTTCCCATCCGCAGCAGTTTTCTTGGGAAAGAAGATAACAAGGTCATTATTCCTCTGATCTGTTTTATAAAGGAAAAGTCACTCCTTTCACTAATGACTTCTTCCCCCACTAAAGAAAGCTGACACTGAATGTAAACCTAATTTATTTGCAGGCATCAAAACAAGCTGAATTCTTCTAGCACATCCTTATCCCATCAACATGAGCTGCCAAGATTCAGAGATCTGAGCGCTGCCGTGCAAAGCAGAGCTAGTCTGACACAGTCCTCAAAAAGGCAGTTTGGGACAGGAGCCAGTCTGAAAAACACCTGAAACTGCCTCTGCCAGACCAAAGCTCTGCTGTGCAGGACTGGCCAGCACAGGACTGATGGTGCAGCAGCTGTGCGGCCAAGGGGCTCCAGGAATCAATTCCCTGTTAGATGCACCAGTCTGGACCCTCTCTCACTTCTGTGGCTGGCTGGGAAACAGATTTGTTCCCACCTGCCTGCCAGAATTCTCCTGTGTTATAAATCCACCTCGAACACTGGCAAAGGAGCTGTAGGTGCCTCTCTGGAGACACTGGCATGGTTTTCTGACCTCTGGCTGCCAGGGGAAAGTTATTCTACCTTACTGCTCATGATTTGTCTGTCAAATCCTTCATAGATGCAGAAAAAATTCAACCCTCATGCTTTTTTCAGTTTTTTTTGAGACTATCCATATCCTTGGATCTTACCTCCAGTACAAACACTAATAAAATTACAAAGAACTGGCAACAAATGCTTTAAATTCTGTTCTATTGTAGACACAAGGAATTTCTTTCTCTTTATCCCAATCCTTATAGCAGCAAAATGTGAACCAACTACGCAAGGCGACTCGAAATCCACTTATATGACATAAGGTAGTGTTGAATGTGGTCTTTGCTTTTACACCTCAGCATGTCTCTCTTTCTCTCTCTCATCATCCCATGCTAGGTCTCTCTCTCGTAACTATGTATGTCATGCTGGTGAAGGTGAGAGGACACTGCCCCTCATACTCAGGGTATTTTCCTCCCTCTGCATCTATGTGAACACTGTAAACATGTTTTCTGTGGTTCTTCTTCTGTGGTTCTTTTCCCTACCAGAGACGGGCTGAGGAATGCCGTCAAGCACAGGAGTGTAGGGAGAAGTCCTGCACGCTGATGTATCAGTCTTTCATCTCTCGTGGATTTGGGGAAAGCCCAGGAGGAGACTTAATGCTTGAGTCTCAATCTTTGTTCAGTATTGTTGTCTAAACTACTGAGCTTTGTCCTGCACTTTCTTTGGATCTGCTCCATAGCCACCAAGACACAAAATACCCCACTGCCAGGCCTACATGCTGTTTTTGAATTGCAAGTTAGTAAATACGAACTCATCAAAGCACCTCCAGCTGTGGACAGCCCATAATGTGGAATGCACCTGTATCATTAAAAAGATACAATTTTCTGGCATAGCTCAGAACCTTGCTTGCATAGGAAGAGCTTTGCCTATCGCTTCCTGCAGCCTGCCCAGCACCTGTGTGATACCACAGTCCTTTCATCATACCAGAACAACTAACATGGCATAATGCAACTTCTGTGGGTGCATGGGACTGGAGGCAGGTGCAGTTCACAGGAGTTGGAGAATACCACATGTGTATGATATGAGAAAGTAGTAAGAGGGCTGTTTTTTGAACTTAAAAAGAAGCAACAATTTTGCAGTAAACAAAACATTATATTATGACCAAATTATAACATTTGTTTTCAATGTTTTTATATCAGTTCTGTCAGAACTGATCTCTTCTTAAAGCCTTCCTGGACTTTCCCTTCTTTGAGTAATAGACTCCTCTTTTTCTTGAGGAGCTACCTGAAGGATGTGAGATGCAGCTTCTCTTTTAATGCAGTAACTTTACTTCGCGAGCTACTAATCACATTCTCAGGAGCACAGTTAGTGGCGAAGACCACATTAAAACCAAACAGGCTTCACCAGAGACTGCTTCCTCTTGAGTTTGTATTGCACCAGGCCTTTTTTAAACCACCACTTTTTACCTTGTCCTTTGGAACACAGAATTACACAGCTTCAAAGAATTTATGCAGAAGGGAAAAGGCCAGGGGAAAGGAGTTAAATTTAGGTTTCCCACATGTGGTATGGGTAAGGAGGCCTCAAATCCGCAGCTCTTTTTCAGGCTCCCAAGTCTGACAGGAGACACATATTCATTTGGGGGACACAGGACACTCACGTCTGGGATCACTGTGATCCCTACAGTGCACACGCTTCCTAACAATGGGTTATGAAAGACAGATGAGCTGCACGGGCATGAGTGCATGGAGGTATTTTCCGGAGCTATATCTGCATATGGGATATAAAATGTTGGGGTGACTAACCCTGTTCAAAAACAGGGGCTGAAGCGATTTTAAATCCATTCTTGGGACGACGTCTGAGTTCCAAAGAAATCCCTTCCAAATAAATAAAAGGATGAAGAAAAGAGAAAGATTTTACTACTATGAACTTTACTACCTTACTGCTAGGAAAAGAATTGCTTTTTGTCTGCAATGAAATTGCACAGGTGGAAGTGTCTGACTTAAGCTACAACTACTCATTTCTACTATAATATTTGGTGACTTCAATCTGTGCTTTATAAATTCATTATCAGAGAGTGACTTAAAATGCTTGAGGGAACAGTGAACTAATGCACTTGATTTTATATTTTAATGTGTCAATATGAAGTGTAGTCCCTGAACTTCTGAATACTACATATACCGTATTATTTTATGTAATTACAAAAGTAATTATAAAATACAAACATACCAGGTAGTATAATCGTGTAAAACAAACACTTCTGCAATGTATTAACAATTATAGTGAATTTAGAATTTATAGTGAATTTACAAGACCTAACTGGCCACATTATCTTGCCTCTGTTGAAGATTGGGTAGTCTTCAGATGGATTATTTAAAACCTATTACCATCCCACAAAATGTGGTTTGTAGTCTGATGAGAACATAGTCTGAAACATGTCTCTTTGCTTTAATTAATATGGGAAGCAGGAAAAATTAAATAACTTTTCAAATGGTCATATAAAAAAAAATTATATTATGACCATCAACTCAGAAACATCTCCTGCCTTTAAAGTTGCAAAAGTCTGCATCAGTAGAATAGAAAAATCTACCTTAATAGTGAGATGTCTTTTTTTTCCTTTTTTAAAATTTTATTTTATTTCTCAATTAGCAAGGATTCAATACAAGAGATTTAAAATGGAATCACTCAGCTGCCACTGACTTTTTCCAGGATACATATCTGTTTGTAATCTTTTTCAGAAATTCTGGTCCACATTTATGACTTGTCTTGGCATTTATTGAAATTGCAACAAATCCATTCAAAAGGAATATGTGTCTAAGCATGTGTACATGAAAACAGATTCCTTCTTTTTTCTCTCCTACTAATTTTTATGTCTGTGGGCACATGATGGATCACTATGTCCCACAGGGCATACATGAATCAGCAAAATAATACTTTCATGCAAAACCAAGTGGATGGCAAAAAGGCTGAACAACAGCATTTGATTCAGGAGTGTCTGCATGATTTCACTTCTCTTCACAGAAAAGTAAACACTTTGAAGTACTTTGCCAAAATACCGGCTTTGTTCAGTGGAGTGAGAAGGAAGGAAATACTACACTGGTTTGGAGGGGATACCTGATCACTCTTTCTATTGGCAAATATAATGTAGGGTGCTCTATTTTAAAAAATAAACCATCTGCAACTAAAAGATGCTCCACGAAATAATATCAATGTGCAAGTTTCTCAGTGTGGCATAAGATTTCCTAAAATCAAGAATCTCTTCTCCCAGTCCCCCAAACCCCGTATTATATCCTACAATTTTAAATCCACTTTATTTTATTACAGTCTATTGTGTTTAATGAAAAACTTCTCATGAGCCAGGAAGTTGCTGTTTATAGCTGTGTGTTGTGGAAATCATAGTGAAGGATTAGAAACTGGAGTAAAATTGGTTACAGCTGTATGAGAGAGCATAAGCACAAGATAGAGCCAAGCCCCCCCTTTATACACCCTGACTTTGCTTTTCCTCTCATCCTTCTGGACTGTTCCTTTTCCATGCACCTACTTCCATCTCTTGCTATGAAATATAGAGATTTGACTTTTGATTTTTTCCCTGCACTCTCTTTTTTCAGCTGAAGCAACTGAGCTGTGAGTCAGACTTTACGATATTATAGAATAAACCTGTTTTGGATGGCAGCCATTGGACAGGAGAAACTAGACACAACGGGGAATGTGCTCTCTGGAAATAAACCAAGCAGTCTGGAAAAATCGAGAGCTGTCCTAATTCGAGTGCAATCTTTGTACCAAACCTCAAGTCTTTTACGGATTCGGTGGCCTGCTTAATTATTCCCACTCTCATTTGATCTAAGGACCATCTCCTGCTCTGGAAGATTTGCTGGTGTTCACAAAAAGTTTCAAAAGCCTGCACAGAGTTCTACTACAGTATTCCTCGGACCCCATTGTCTTCTCTGTAATGAGACAATGAGACTTCTATGTCTGTGTTATGGGACAGGGTGGAAAGAGAGCCAAAAGTACAATGTCTCATGCAGAGAGCAGTTATTAGTCGCCAAGGGGAAAGCACCTAAATCATTCCTCAGACTTGCACTAATTTCAAAGAAACCTGCTCACTCATCTTCCAGCCAGAAGCCAAAAGCTGTGCCAAAGCATCAGGCAGGTTTGAAAAGCAAGTGTGAGGGAGGGAAAATAGCCAAGGGTAGTTTGGCAACATGCACCGATGATTGACTGGAAAAGTAAACAAGTCATAATTCCAACAACTTAAAATTTTATCAAAATTTCATGTGAGAATAAAAGATTAGGAATCAGCCAGAGTGCTCCATTACAATGCTGGCACTTAGCACAAAGCTAAATTTTGGAAGTGGCAAATATGTTATCATTCCACATTCAATTCAAGGAATTAAATTTTTTATGCATCTAAGAAAATGCTCTCATTCCTTCCATCTATGAACCATCTGTGGCAGATTTGTATTTACGGGGAGAGAGATGAGGAGTAGCACACCACGACGTCACCAACATTCCTTCCTCAGCAGAAAAGGAATTAGAGAGAGAAATTAATCTCAGCATTGGCCAGATGAACAATCAGCTGAATGCATTTTTAAAGGTGCTACAATACACGTTTCAGATTTGCATGCATGTGTGTCACAAAAAAATTCAGCTAAGAGCGGCTACGGCAGATCTACATGAGACATCTCTTATGTACCTATTGCTTGCTAGGTACTTGGGGGATTGATTATAGAAATTCCAATGTTTCCACTTCATCAAGAAGATCAAGAATGACTATCAGAAAGTTTTGAGTTAATAAACTGGACAAGTGACACAGAGAACCTTTACTGTGAGACATCCAGATTCCCCAGAGTAGGAGCAAATGATAATATCTATAATACACAATAGATATAACAATTTTCTCTAGCTAAAGAAAAGTAAAATATTTAAGGTGGTGACTGTGTTTTATGTTACTATAAGACACATACGCATACAGAGAAAACACACAAGCAATTAATTTCTTTTAAGGGAGATGGACATTTTTTACTGTCATTTTAACTGGAAAAAAACATTGTTTCCCTGATACCAATTATGCTGCTTAGAAGAAAAGGAGTTTATGTAGTCATGAAAAACAAATGTTTAGGCTAATAACGTTTTTAATGGTACTTCAAATTCCTCCTAAATGCAACTATAAAAAGCTTCCTTTGTTGTTGATTCTAATGTTAAACAGCCATGTCACGAGCCTTTCTGAGTTTATTTTATAACAGTACTAAGGAAGAGGGAATCCTAGCTACAGAGGTATTTCCTGTGCCAGCTTCTATCCTAAAATTGCCACATTGCATAAATTAAAGATTTAAAATAGGCCTTTTCACCAGTATAAAACAAAAACCCAACACCCCTGCAGAGTTCAGCTGCAAACATGGTCCAGCTGATAATTCGATCCTTCAGAAAAAAGCACATGTGTAGACTTTCTGCAGCAGATCCAGTCTGATATTCTAACCTTTCCACATAATGATTAGGAAAATATTACCAAGTGAAGAACTGTCAAATACACAGATATGAATCACCATGCTGTGACCTTTTTATGAATGCAACAGAAAGTATTTCAGATTCCAGTATCTAGTTTGGCACTCAGTTGTGGACAATTTAATGTAAAACTTGTTGGTATTCACCACCTGGAGTGATATCCCACAACTGGCAGATCTGAGACAAGAGGGCAACTTGGCACATACACCACCCTAGGCTCATCTCTAGTGTCAGGCCATGGAATATCTTCCGTGGGCCAAACTAGAAACACATCCAGTAATTTCCACTGGTTCAATATAAACAACATAAATCACCTAGATCTAATTCAGAATGAATATCAATACAATAGCAGAAAAATAGCAAACTAAATACAAGCTGTACCTTTGTGACAGGCAGTTCCTTGGATTTAGACTCAAAGAGATGCTCCAGTTTGGAAGTGTCCACCTTAATGGGTTCCAGTTTCGACCACAGGAATTCTCTGCAGCGTTTGTTGTTTTTACACTGCCACTCAAATGGCCGTACCTCATTCCAAAACAGACGGATGGTTTTCTTCTTCTTTATAAATGCTGGCTGACCCCTAGAAACCTGGGGTGACCCTAAACCCTGAGGAGTGCTGAAGAGTGGAGGAGGAGCCAATAAATTAGCAGAGGGTGGAGGTGGAGGCGGACATCCAAACAAGGGGGGAGGCGGTGGAGGAGGCAAACCCAGGAAAGAAGGTGGAGGTGGAGGAGGGGGAACAAGGGAGTCCCCAGGACCCATATCCATGTCCAACACATCTACATCATCCTCCTCCCCCAAGTCTGTAAAATCCATGTCTTTGATTTTAAGTTCTCGAGGATTAGCCATGAGCTGATCCCAGATGTAATCAGATTCCTTCTTTGTCTGTGCTGGTGTTTTCTCGGGGACCTGTTCACTGATTTCATCTTCAGGCACTGCTGTCCCCTTAGCCAGCTCACCGCTGTTAAATTTTTCTGCAAAGGCTTTCACACTGCCTTGGTTATCCAGATTTCCAATCTCCATCTTTTTGACACTTTCATCTTTGGCCTGCTTTGTGGCCTGAAGAATAGAGATCCTGCTGGCTAGGCTAGTGAGTGACTCCTCGCTTTCTTCCGTCTCCTTCTTTTCCTCCTTCGCCTCCAGCTCCTTTTCCTCTTCATCTTTGGGCTTTTTGTTATGGGCATACAACATGTCCAACATAAACCGCTTGTTGTTGAGGATGTTGCTGCACTGCTCATTCACACCAGCATCCTGAATGGTCTGTGACCACGGACCTGCAATCACACACACAGAGACGGGAAGAGTCAAGGGAAGGATGTCAGAGCACCAAGAACACTCTTCAACCCACCAAAAAAACCATTCTGGGGATGCATGTACAACTAGCCTGAAAGTGGGTAAACAGTTACTGTGAAAATTTTGAAATAAGATACAGTGCTGATACATGGTCTGATCTTGATGTGTTGGGAGTACGTCTCAAAAAAAGAAGGGGAGTAGAGCATAATATGTAGCTTGAGAGGGACTAAATAACTTTGAGGATTTGAATGTTCAGGTTTCTCCTGAAATCTGTCAGGTTTCATTTTGTCCTTGCTACCTCAGCTTATTTTATACAGTGCATAAATTCTCACAACCTTTTGTATTCCAGCATGGGGCTTAAATATCATGATAATGATGCAAAACAAGTTATCAATGTACTCTTCATCTGGCCATGTACTGGAACAACCTCAGGAAAATTTTCATATGAAAGAGATCTTCCTTGCCTGATGTCAAGGTCAACATGTAGCAGTTTACTCTTCCTCCTCCTCCCACCCTGCTGGCAGCTTTCAGAGCCTCAGAACCCCCCGGCTGGGTAACTGGGTCATCTTCACAACACAGATTATTGGAATTCCAAAGCAGGCTGCATACCCAGGGTACAGCTCTCAGGGCAATTCAATGAGTGTAAGCATAAGAAAGATTTTAAAAGCTGCTTATAATATGAGAACCTTTATAAAATAATTTTGAATGTGCTGCTCATCAACCACTGTTAACCTCCCTGTTATATGTCAGTGCTGAAAGACTGTTGGCCTTCCCACATCACATTCATGTAACATTTCACTGTAATGAAGCTTCATCTTTCTGACTACAGCTTTTCTCACCAATAATACGCAAAATACCATGTTTGAGACACCACCATAAATAACAAATTATAGTGGTCAAACTGTAAAAATATATGATGTAAGCATCTCTGTGACTCCATTTCCCTAAATTTAATACTGCTAACCAATGTGGATAATGTGTCTAAAAATTATGGTGCTCCTTTTTCCAGTGGGCATCAGATAAAGTGATTAAACATGCAACAGTGATAATTCTTCACACTTACTGTATTTCCTGCATGGAATTCTTTCAGTTCCCCATAGTCCTTACACATTTTATTAATACATTTTTCATAAACACTGCTTCTTTTATTTCATTTTACTTTGATCGCTAACCTGCCTTTTTTAGGGTCCTCGTGGTTACAGATTTTCTTTTATACCTGTAGATTTCCCTTTTTCTTGAACTCCCATTTTATCTTGGTTTCTTCACTTATGCTCTCACCTTTTTCAATACCTTGAAGTTTTAAATATCTTTTCCAGCTTCCTCTGTCAATGGATTTGCTTTCTTACCACAATATCTAGACTTGTGCTCTGAGAAGGTGTCCTCTTGGTGAGATCTACATCCAGGGTCCCACAGATCCCTGTCTCCCCTTCCTTAAAACAACACCATATTAAAATAAAGGGCTTTGCAGCACAAAGTGTATGGACAGCAGTGACTCCTGCCTCTACTCAGATCTAGCTCTAAACCATGTTTTAAAGTCAGTCCAGAGGTTTAACCCCAGACAAAAGAAAGACTTTTATTTCAGAAATGGATACAACCTACTTTCCTGCAGGTGGCTTGACTGCTTCCATTATCTGCTCATTTTTCTTCAGACTTGATTCATGGGATTGCTTTCTTACCAGTACTTGCCACCTGAGGTAGTCTCTTACATTTCTCTCTAAGGTAGCCAAAAACAAAATCATCACTAGACAAGTCCTTCCCACACCATAGATTTTACCCACTTGAGCCCTCGCAGAGGATTTTCCTCTAACTCCAAGCCTTTCCTTCAAAGATGTTCAAGATGGCTCCCAAGATCCATCACATAAACCCCACATGATCTAACTCCCTTAGCTTCACCAGATGGGATCCTCCAGTGTTTAATCCCTTTGCAAAACTACTCATCTGAATCTGCCCAGACACAGTCTGTAATTTGCATTCCCCAGTTCCACCCCCAGCTGGCCAGGCTGATCAAAGATCATTTCTGTGAAGACTCTTGCTACCTTGGTGGTCTCCCCTGTCCTCCTCTCCACAAGTAAAGCTTTGAAATACCATTGGAGAAACAAGACTTGTTGGAAGCCAAATTTGGCAGGATGGCTAATGAAGAAGCTTGCACCAAGAGTTTTATTCCTTTGTCTTCAACGCACCTGAGCAGAACCAATGGGCCATGTCATAAATGGCAAAATGCTTATTGGGAATGTCAGAACTGCAGGAGAAAGTGCTCCTGTTTGCTTTCCAACACTCCTCACCTACTAGAGAGCAAACAATTCACTACATGAGTCCTCCTATACAGCACTACTAAATAAATCTTTGGTCTACTGGCAGTGTAGGACAATTTTAAGATGTTGATTTTAGTAAGAGTACATTTCTTAGCTTTTAACAAAAGTACATAGGGACTTTAAATTTGAATGGTAACAGGTCGGTAACAGACAAGGAGAAAAACCTTGCAACTGTTCTCCTTTGTTTGCACTTGGACTATCTTGGACTATGCCACAGTGTAGCAACATCCTTCATCTGTGATCCTTCCCCAGCCTTTTCTACAGATATATTTCTCTACATTCTTTATGAGTACAATACTATTCTAAGTAACTCAATCTTGGTGCTGACCGAAATTAGCTCTAAAATCTAGGATGTAATTCGTGTAATGCTTCTCAGAAAAAAAAAGTGACAGATTTAAACTTGAACAATTCAATCTGACAGTTTATGTCTGTGAGGTAATCGTTGGGATTCAGAGCTATCCCTTTTCTTTCAGGACAGAGCAGGACCCTTTCACACTGTGAAGCATACCTCATTTTCTTATCTAGAATTTAGAAAATATAGGACAATGCATTCCATGGTTCGGACCAAAGAAAACTTGGTAATCAAATGCCCTAATTACATTACATTCCTTTACCTCCCTATAAAAAAGAGAAAATAATAATTAACAAACTCAAAATCTGCCTTTTATTCCTTCTCTGCCTGGGCTGAATGACAAACTCTGGTTATCATTATCTCTCTGGGCAGAAACTTGGTACTTAAGGTGTTTCCCATGCTGGGGACCTTTCCAGGCTGGGACCTGGTGGTGTACGTGACTAGAATCTCTCAGCACCACGAAACTGGTCTTTTCCAGACAAGGTGTATTTCACCTCCTACACATGAGCTAAAGATGGCCACAGCCTAGACCCATCTTCACTAGCTCCTGCATATCTCTCTCTGCTGTCTGAAGCCTGACCAAGACAGAAGAACTGAAGGAAACAAACAAACATCTCAGCCCTCACTGCCCTTCCTTTTCCACTATAATGATGAGAAAAGGTATCTGGAACTTCATGACAAATCATGTCAGCACAGCCCTTTGTCTCACTGACTTATGTACAGAATTCGAAATAAATTCTCCAGGAGCTAAAGATGCAAGTCTCTGCCACATGGTGATTCAGTAGTTCATATATTAACCTTAGGGAAAGAAAATTATCTCAAATCAATGAAACCATTTCATCAAGGCCCTACTGTCCCTCAAACAAAATAACCCCAATATAATCTAGATGTTCAAGCAGAGAATAGACAAGACTTGGCCATGGTGAAGAAAGTCTTAGGTGCAAAGGGTTTGTTAGCTAATTAACACAGTATCAGAGCTGCTAATTTAACATTTTTTTCCACCAGAAACCCACGATTATTGAAAAAGCTTCACTTTACCAGTTTCATTGTCACTGGTTAACTTGTCCTCTCTCTCTTCCCTCTCTAAAGTGCTGCTTGCTGAGGATATACTGGATGCAGAACAGTTGTCTTTTTCATTCACTTCCTCATTCTGCCTCTCCTTTTCACTGAGTATTGCACTTTCTTCTGGCTCTCTCTCTGGTCCTTGCTCCACCTCACTCTCTGGTCCCACCTCTGCAGCCTCTATTTCCTTGGGTGTCTCCGTTCCCTGCTTGGCCTCAGCCTCCTGCTCTGGTTCTGGTTCTGTCTCTGTCTCTGGTTCGGGTTCACTGGCACTCACTGGCGGAGAGAACAATGGGAGAAAGAGATTCACTTAACAGCGGAGCCATCTCAGGTTCACCCCTCTAAACGAGAGTGACGTGAGAGTTGCACAAGTGCCTTATGGAAAGAAAATAAAACGCAAGTCCATGGCATGCTCAGGAACATTAGGAGCAGCAGACTGATGGATGTTGTGCGACGACAGCATTGTACGTGAGAGTGGCCTGGCAAGCCCCTCACTGGCTGCCTGGAGCCAGCCCACTATTTTTATACATACTTCCACAGCTGCAGGGTTGGACTCGCACAAGGATTTGAACGAACCAGCAGAAAATGGGCATCTCACCTGAGCATTGACAACTCAGTGCCTAGACAGAGCCAGGAAAGAAGAGATTAAAAAAAAAAACCAAAAACAAAAAACAAAAACAAAAGCAATAAGGAGGGTGATTGTGGCTTTTGGTTGAATTTTCTTTGAGTTCTGGAAGAGTTCTTTTTTCACCTGATGAGGAACACTTCAACAAAAAAAAATAAAATATTAGTTTTAATAACACACTTGAATGGCACAGTCTGGAAATGGCACTGTCAAACATTTGGCTGACAAAGAACATATGTTGTTTCATGCACATTTACTTCAGAATAGCCACATCAAAACTGAGCAAAGTTTCCAACTGCTTGGCATATGGCACATATTTAGTTTCCAATTGGTTGGCATATGGCATACGATGAGCTTTTTTATCAGTTGGCACACAGCAAACACTGTTGATAGTACACTTGGTTTCTTCTTGCCTGCATTCCCAGTAAAAATAATTTATTCACCTTTAGTGTTTTTAGCAGTAACAGCAGATTTTCACATGCAAATATTCTCTGCATGCTGCAAAGAAACTGAAGAGCATCCACACATATTCACACCAAGCAGTTCACAGTTCTCTGAAACCTGAAATGGTCATGCAAAGAGTGGCAAAAATGGACATGCATGTTAGCTCTGCATACTTCCCAAATTCCCTCCGTACTAAATCTTGTGTTGGGTGGCTGAACTATAATGACCAAGTCATACTTGTTTTGTCTCTCTGTTAACTATTTTTCATTACAATACTGCAGAAGAGTCTTCTGGACTTCTCCTTGTCTTTGGATTACATGAAATACAATGAGAATTTCTTCAGGTACTACATGAACCTTTGAAGGAAAAAAAACCCAAAAAACTCACACTGAAATACTGGAATGCAATCCAAATATTTCAGTCCTCTAGTGAGCAGGTAAGTAGATTTATCCTAGGTAAATATAAGCCAAAATAATGAAGACCACATTCTTCTCCATTGAGAGCACCTAAAAGTCTAATACTAGATATGCAAGCACCTCTGCCCATGCTTCATTTCTCTAAATGTACCTTACCTATGACTGAAAGACACTGCCTGGGAGAGAATCAAAATTACAGAGGGCTGTCAGGAAGTTGGCAGACATTGCAAATCCCAATGATGTGTTTCTCACCGCAGCTGTCAGTGTGTAGGTATAGAATGAGAACATATTAAAGTCAAGCCAAGATTTGAATATGACTGAGATGGAAGCTTAGGAATTCTTCAGGAGTTCCTGGAACTAATGTGGTACTTCAGCAAGAAAGATTCTCAGCTTGCCATGGTTCAATGGTCCATATGTACAAATGCCACCAATTCATCTAGGAATAATCATAATTTCATACAAATTTTAGATATTTCTTTCTAAAAAAACCTCAAACAAACCAACTGTCATGCAATAACCAAAAAGGTCAACTCCAACAGCTCAGATGGAGAAAGAAGATGATTAAAACATGGCCAGGACCCCTAAAACTTATTGCAACTTTGTCATCATGGAGCTGCACTGAAGATGCAATAGAAAAAAAAAATCAGAAGAGATGTAAGAAATGCTTGAGAAAATTGGAATGTTCAAAAGAATTCCAGACACTATTCTAACAAGAATTATTCCACACATACTAGAAATACAGAGTAACTTAGCAAAATTTAATACATAACAAAGAGGAAAGAGCAATATACTGACATGGGATGCTCTTTTGAGGTCAAGGAATAACAAAATCTAAGTACTAGAACAAAACAAGCGTATTTGACAGCCTCTCTCTCTCTTTAGGGATAATATCAAGCCATTCACCTACACCCCAAATCACTTCAAAATAGCGAGCTAAATTCAGCAGCATTTCCCTTAAGAAGCAGTACGAAAATCAAATCTGCCAGGAAACGCTGCTTAGAGAACAAAGCCAGCAAGGTAGACATGTGTCCATCACTTGCATTTCCATCATGTAATCCACTGCAGTGATATTAGTGAGAGCTTCTGAAGATGTTAAAAAACACAATTCTCAGTGAATGCATGGTAGTGGCCTATTTGAAACAAGCTCAGACTTTCAGCCCCACATCTACTGGGCTCATTTTCATACCAGACAAAACACTGTTCTAAGTGGCAACCTTACAGGTGGCAAGAGAAATAAATAACAGACCAGGCTCTGTCCCCTGTCCTCAGACTTCTGCTGGTGGAGACTGCAAAGACTCAGGAAAGCAAGCCTGGTCAAATCAAAAAGCATCAACAGCAAAGAAGGTGTGCCTGAGATGTAAAGAAGCATGATACCTTTACAAGCTGATCCCTTCTGAAAAGCAAGCCTAAGAACCTATAATGCAGTAGAGGGACATGAACATTTCCTTTAATACTCAACTATAAATCAACTTTGAAGCAGACACAAGATGCTGTATCCTGCTGATAAGAACTCAACCCTCCAGTTCTGTAAGCCCTCAGAGGGAAGAAATACCCCTCTGGGCTCATATCTAATCCCCTGTCAGGCTAATTGATTAGCCAACCACACCCTCATCTATTTTCTCTGCTTTCCACTTGGAGGTGTGAGATACATATGCTGAGTGTCTCTTGTGGATGCATGTGAAGTCTGAAAATGTCTATGTCTGCCCAAGACCTCTTGGTTCAATTTTTCAGGCATTGCCTGAAGTCTTGGCTGTTACCTCCCTTCAGCTACTCCAGCACAGGATTCCTCTTCCTCTCAACTGTGCAGGAACTCCTTATCTCTTCCCACTCTCACTCCAATCTTCTCCTCCCATCCCTTGTGCTAGTAAGAACAGGTGCAGACTGAATTGGCTCTTTCTTCGTGCAGTCAGAAACAATCCCTTTTTGTCCTCTCACTCCAGTTCCTTCTCTGCCTTTCTGCATCATGGTTCTCTTGGCTCTGCAACTGGGGCTGCATTGGCCTCACTGCATGCTTATGCTCTGGTGCTTCTGGTGCTCTTATCAGTCATGCTTTGGACAGCATTTGAACCCTGCTCAACCACCACTACGTTCAGAAAGTCTCCTACTGTCCACAGAGTGCACTTGGGTTGGCCTGCTTACTTCCTCAAGTGCTAAAAAAGCTGCTTCTTTCAGAGATGAGTTCACCTGAAATTCCTTTGTAGATTGATTTCTGAGACGTCTCATTTATTGTTGCTCCTTCTTTACTGCATACTTGCACTTAAAAAAAATTCTCCAATGAAATTACAAAAGAGTAAGTAGCTTCTCTGAAAAAAAAAAAGTTCCTTTTTGCAGTTATGGGACTGCCTTCATTTCCTCTGAATGCCATAACACAAGTTTTACAAGACTAAGTCCTACAAGACTTGATTACTTCAGTGGAACCAATTGTTTTATATGAGAAAACACTTCAGCTCAATAAGTCCAGATTTGTATATTGGGTAATGGTACTGACACATTTCACAGTGTGAGACAAAGTTCCACAGACAGAATCTGTTTCCTTCTCAATACCAGTAGATACTGGATGGCCAAAGGATATCTCAGCACAAAAGGAATAAAATAAATCTGACTTCAAAAATCCCTTATTGTTTTGCTAGTAGATGAATGCTCTTTGCCTTTGACCTCAGGTTCTAAATTCTGCAGATGAATACCACACATCTGTTAACACCATTCTTGCAGAGTCTTTAGAGCATCCTGTGCACAGAACCAAGGAATGGTTTTCCTTCTGCAGTTTCATTCCTGCTTGGGAAGATGGTGAACCCCATGCTAAAAGCAACTGCTTGGGGTGCAGGTAATCTGAGTTCTGTCCATGGCTCTGTTTCAGCTTTTCTTACAACTGGCTTGAGCAAGTTAATGCTTCATTTTCTCTACCTATAAAGTGGGATTCATAACCCTTCCTAAAAACAGTAAAACTGAGATTTTAATTCAGTATGGAGCACAAGGAAGTCAAGTAACACTATGGAGACCATGGCACAGTGTCTACGTTAAGCCTGTCCCCTGTTGGCAGATATCCAATAATATGGGCACTTCCAGATGGTGTGTCCTGCCCACATGCTCATGACTTCCTATGACCTTTTCAATATTTTTGGTAGGTCTGAAAAAGCAGTCATTCCTTATGCTCAGATCCCACTGAAGTATGCAGATTTTAGGTCCCTGTTCAGGTTCCATCATGGCCATCTGCCCGTGGCTGCCCTTGGCTGGAAGGCTACCCTGCACCATCCATATATTCTCTCCTTGTGGTCCATTTGCCAGGCTTTCAGGTGCTGCCCTCCAATGCCTACTATACTGCCAGGAGTTTTAGTAGAGAAGTCCTGTCTACCCACATGTTGATAGCTTTGCCATATTCTGGCTGTCTGAAGCTGCCCTGTACACCTGCTCTAAATGTATTCTCCAAATGGTTTGTGCTGCTCCATTTCACATTGCAATTTTTTTTAATGCTTCCAGGAGAAATATGTTAAAATAATCATCACAAGAGATATTTGCTCCTTACCCAGCTCTGAAATCCTAATGGTGGAAAAATCCAGCTTATTTGCTCTAAAAGCAATATAGCACTAAATAAAATGGGTGTTGGGATGTTTCTGACTATCAATATTGAAGCAAAATATCTTTGGCTTCTAAGTTCAAATGATTCCACTGAGACTCTAAAAGGTTCCAAACAAGAAAACTGGGGAATATAATTGGGAAAATATATAAAACTAAATAAAATAAACTTCACCTACTTGGTACGGTGAGGACAAACATATGCAGCATTCAGTGTTCGTAACATTTTTCTTAAATTGCCATGCTTTATAGCATGCTACCAGCCATAACACTCCATAAAACCAAGCAGTGCAAGTTACAAACGCATTAATCACCAATAGCATGTAGCAGGAAATCAAATAAAATAAAAATGAGTGATGGTGATAATTTGCCCTCGACATGCATTCTAGCTCCCAATGTTAATGCAGCATCATGTGGTGCAAATATAAATCTGTATGGCATGTGTTGTTTTGAAGACTGAAGGAGAGGTACATGATGCAAGTGGCAGACTGACACACAAACACCCACAAAAAGCAATGCTCTGTACACCAATAAATTATATGACACCAAACCAACCGTGCAAACACTAGTTATACTTTTCTTTTTATTAATTGTCTATGGTCTCTTTTAAGTCCTTTATGACTTGTGCTACAATTTTAAGAGTTTTTCTCGGTATTAAAAATAATCAACACACTCCCCCTGCCTTCAATTCAAGACCTTTTCAGTTTGTCACATTCAGCCTGTGCTCGTCTGGAAGGTTATTATAATCTTGGCATTCATTTGTTGCATTTCTTTCAGAGAACCTACATACGCAAAATCTGTTGGCAGGAATACTGTTGGTCTAGTATTCAGTAACTCCTCATACATAAGGAACATGACACTAAAATGAAGACCCTCTGTATTCTCTAATTATTCCATTTGAAGAGCGGCAGACAATGATAGTATAAATAATAGCAACAATTAGCAGTGTATGCTAATATTGAACAGATTACAAGATATACAAATCAATGCAAAAAACCCAAGCAATTTAGGAAGACAGGATGGAACAATGTAGGACCCTTTACTTTGGCACCTCATAGATTGTATTCTTGCACTCACGCATCAAAAATCATCACTATCCCAAGAGAAACTGATAAACCCAGCATTGTTCCTCCTGCCCTTCTTTTCACTTACCTTCGGAGGGCTGAGGAGTTCCACACGGGATGGAAGGGGTCTTCAGCTCTTCCTGGGACTCTGTGGATGCTGGGCTGACACAATTGGGTACAGGTGAGGATGGAGCTGAAGGAGATCTCAGGTTCAAGGACAGCTCACTTCTGCCTCGGCTGACACTCCGACTCTTCAGCTCCTTCTCATACTCCTCTGCTGCCAACTTCTCCAAGTATTTGTATCTGAAAGTTAAATTCCAGAGGGTTTCCGTAAAGAAAAAGAAGCCTGTGGCTGATGCTTGTTTATGGATGAAACACATGCAGAGAATAAGCTGCTTGCCTGACACAAGGGGTACAGCACTGAACTGCCTGCTGGCTCAATCTGCCAGAAAGTGCACACCAAAGCAGACTATTGCCCTGAAAAGGGTTAAATTGCTTATTACAATACAAAAGCAAAAAAATCCAGCAGAGTTAAAGCTTTAGCTATGGTATTTTGTCTGCACAGTTTTCTCCTTTTTGGAAGCATTTGTCTGTCCTCCTTTCCACCCTCCTCCTTCACCTCCTCCTCCTCTCAGCCCTCCCTCTCCTAAAACTAAAATGGGAGGGGAAGAAAAAAAAACCAACAACCTATCAAAAGAAGAAAAAAACCCCTCCAAACCCAGAGCCCCTTAATACTGATGCAAATTGCCAAAATCTGAGACTTGCTGTAAGGAGAGGACAATGCAGCAGACAAAACCAGATCTTCCTGAAAATAATACCAATAATAAACTGTTGGACTGACTATCTAAAGATTCTGAACCTGCTTCTATTTGCTCTGAGAGCAATGCACCGGAATTCACTTTGTTCTCTCCAGAGCCTACAATGGAAAGTTTCTTTTTTTTATTCTGAAAAATTTCTCTGCCGGATTCAGACATCCAATAGCTTGTACCTGACGTCACATGTAGTTTATTCATCAAAGTCACTTTAAAAGAACAAAGATACATCTGTTTTGCATTTTAGGCAGGCAGAACTCACTAACTGTTTATTAAGACCAGCTACCAATCATATTCTTCATAGTATGCTTTATACATTTCGACCAAAATAACTTTTAAATATGTGCCTGTTCCAGATGTCTGCTAATTTTATCCACCATTATTTGCTAAGGAATAAATTCATGAATACAGCTGGATTGGGCTTCAGACTGTTTGCTTAATCCACAAGCGAGCTGTTAAACAGGTTAATCAAGACTACTGCTTATGTCCCTGAAACACTCTGGTCATTCCCTATAACACACTGTTGTAAACACTTCATAACAGTGAACACCTCTCCTCCCCCTTCTGCATCACTGACAGCACAAATTAGTGTAAGAGGGTGCACTAAAAGCAGGCAGGGTAAAGAAGTCAGCCATATGTGGTAACAAACATGCTTAGTACATATGGTAGCCACACACACATGCACATTTGCAAACATCCATATAGAGCACAGAAATGTGTCTTTGAAGAGCAGTCCTTGTGTTTTCAGAGGCAATTTGCCTTATTGCAAACAGCAATAATGAAGAACAAACTCATTTTCTTTCATTCCTCAAGAGGTATGCACAGGCTTTGAACAAATTCTGCAAGAAAGAGAACCCCTACAGATTCTGGATGAAAATGTAACAAGCTACATACTTGCATGGTTATAAAATAGGAACTGTTTACAGTTCTAACATGAAGCCAATTCTCGAGACTGAATCTTGCCTTTTCAATAGGGGGGAAAGCTTTTCTCTGGCATCAGCATGATGTTTTGTTACAGTTCATGAAGCCACTCTTTCTTTGAACATTGGTCACTTATGTGCAGTGCCTTCCACCTCCTCACAAGCAGAGCAGATGGGATTCCAGACTCATAAAGGGCCATTCAAATTTACCACTTGGCACAAACAGGTACAACCCGGCTGGCTGCTGCCAAGGGGGTTTTGCAGTTTGCCAACAGACCACAACAAAGATCTGGATGGATCCTTCTATAATGTGGGGAGCCACAATGTTTTATTGTCCTCAGTTCTTTTTCAGGTGTTTTGACATTTTCTGTAGCTGTGTGCTGCAGTGCCAACCAGCAAAGCAGAGACTATCATCAAGAGGCGACTTTTCAAAATGTGTCTGATTATTATACTGAAACAAAAAAGGGAACCAGAACAGCAACTCCAGTGGCAGCACATCAGCAGAACTAGTTATCAAATGGGAAGCTTAATAAATAGGTATAACTGAGAAATGAAAAACATTCAAGAATCAGTTATTAATGCTTCACACTTGACAAATGACATTTAGGTTATTTTTTGTTTCTGACAAATATCTTAATAATGAATGAATGCCCGCAGCACATACACAAAGTCACATAGACCAAAATCTGAAGGAGCTGAAAGGATGATCTTACCATAGCTCCACTACAGGACTGACAAATTGCCCCTGTATATTCTGCCATATTCTTTTAAATCATGGAAACTTGCAGACATCATCTCAGCCATGTGACTCTTCTCTACAGACAATGAGCCAAAAGTTTATGGCTACCCATTTGGTATTCCTCATGAACATAACACTGGATTTATCATCTTCAAGTAGATTAAATTATCATTTTGAGTTCTCTAGGTATCCACATAATGCCCCAAGGGCAACTTAAAATGTTAATGTCAAGGAAGTCATGGAGGTGGAGAGCATTTGAACTGTACCTGACACCAGAGAGGGCTTGGGAGCTCACCTTTCTCAGTTTTATTTTTTAATTACCACTGGAAAACACCCAACCAAGCAAAGGGAAAAGGCCTTAAATCATTGAACAGCAAGAACTGATATGGAGGAAACATACAAATCGGATTTTAACTGGGATTTTAGACATCTTGACTATAGGATTTTCTTGAAGTTTATGCACTCTCCTAAAACAAGTTAACATGCAACTTCCTGTAGGAAATAAAACTTCTTTTGTGCAAAGGTGTTTGTAAAAAAGTAGTTGTAGAATGCCAATGTAATGGACTACTGGTGCAAGACTTCATTTGCAGACGTTTTCTCCAGTATTTATGTGCTGTCAAAGCAATTATGTCTTTCCTCTTTATGAGGAGGAACTGATAGTTTGACATCTCGGTTCAAAAGAGCCCTAAGAATAATAATACATTACTAATGAATGGTGAAATAGTCTCAGATTGTGCAGCAGTGATGGTGAACACTTCCCCAAAAATACTGCAGTTGGCATTTTCCCTTACAGCTAGAAAGTTCTGGAGAACTCACTTCCAATTTGTTTCAAAACTTGCAGATGAGCATGTTCACTGAAAAAAGGTTTTACTCAACTCAAATTGGTGTATGATGCTTATGTGCTCAGATGCATTTCATTTCAGAAAATGCTTTAAATTATTTGTAATTGTTTTGACTGGAAGCACAATGGAAAGCCCATCTACCTTTTCTTACTCTTAGAGATATTAAAATATTTTTTTTAATATTAGCTACTTCAGCCTCAACAGATAAAACTTCAGTCTGCAAAAAAACCCCTGCCTCCTGTATGATGATTTTATGAAAAAAAAAACAAACACCAAAACACAAAAGCAACCAAAAAAACACCCCCAAGTAAAAACATAGCAACACAATGATTTCTCAGATGGCTGCTCTCTTATTTTGATAATGTAATTCCAATTCTTGACAATCCAAAAGTATCTCCAGAGAGTAATCTCTAGAGGACTATAAAAGCAGAACTGAAGCACTTTGGATGATTTTTCATCTATTTGTACAGTAACTTGCATATTTTCCAGGTAAAAACAAGCACTCCCTCCAGGATGCAATTACTAGCAGAGGTAGAGATGAAGCTACTGAAAGGCAAAAGTCCTTAGTTGAGTATTCCTTGAAAAATATGCTTTCATAAGCACATACCTCCCAGCTTAGCCCCGAGTTTCTAAACTTGTTCATTGAATTAAAAAAAAAGGAAAAAAACCCCAAAAAACCCCAACGCTCATTCCCTTTAAATATGCTATTTAAATAAAACTAAAACAATGCCCCAATGATAAACATTGCTAAGCTTTGTAATTTACTTGCTGATGTTTAAAGAGATCGGCAAAGAAAACTTGGCTCTGAAAGATAAAAATATGCTGAGAGTGGGTCAGAACCATTTCCATTAGCCTGTCACTGCAGTTTTGCAACGCTTGTGACCCCAATTTCCTTTATCCTCAGTTGCCTTTTCTGACCCTCCAGAAAGCTTGGGACCCACTGGGTGAAAAAGACAGGCTTATTCAATTTATAACTCTACTAAATTTGGGCAAATTTCTTAGGCAAATGGGGTAAGCTTATTTCCCACACAAATAGATAAAAGACCATCAATCATTCTTAAGCACTCTCACTGCTCTTCATTTATTGCTGTGCTTACAGCTGGACTTCATTCTGCTGTTTAACAACTTCTTTCTTATAGAAGTCTTTTGGAATAAAAGTGTTTTGTGCAAGCAGAGTTAAAAATGTAAACATACCACAGCTCCACAGTAAAGAATATAGGAAGTGCAAACAACCAGAGGGAAGGATAGGGAAAGATGGATGCATGACATACAAACCTCTCTTCTCTTGCTTGTCTCAGTTCTTCTCTTTTGTCTAAATAATCACGGCTAGAAAGAGAATTACAGTAAATTGCACCAGAAATC
This sequence comes from Illadopsis cleaveri, assembly GCA_013399915.1. NCBI lineage: Eukaryota > Metazoa > Chordata > Aves > Passeriformes > Timaliidae > Illadopsis > Illadopsis cleaveri. The sequence continues at coordinate 78,228 of VXBB01010693.1, forward strand.
AGAAGAAAAAGGTAAGAATAGAAGGACAGTAGGAGAAACCAAGAGTGGTACACACAAACTGATTGGAGACAACAAAGGCTGTTGTCAAAATAACTGTTCGTTTTTGCAAAAATTGCTGAAAAGTGTACACTTATGCATGCATACACCACGAAATACGTAGTTTGGAAGGTCATTAAAAGTCATTACAAAAAAGCCTGCAAAAAGTGAAAAACTTGATGCATGAATGAAACCTGCTATCTGAAATGAGATTCAATGAACTGCACTTATTCATAGCAAGCAGGCACATGAGTTGCTATTAAACCATGCCTCATTTGCTCCATCTCAGAATGCCCCAAGACAGTGACTGCAGCCCCTGGCAGGATAGACCAAGGCAGAGAACAAAGCTATTGGCCTTCTTTCCAAGGAACCTTTCCTTACTGAGTTTTAGTTGCCACGGCTGGAAACAGGACAAGAGACTCACTTTACTTAGAAGAGCAATTCTACGTTCCAAGAAGGTGTGTGCAGCATCATTGGACAGATAACAACATTTCACTTCCTTATTTTTCACCCTGAGCTTTAGATACAAAACTTCTTTTATGTCAGCTGCCACTCCCACAGCTCCTCAAATAACCCATATGTTTAACTTTTGCCAAGTCAAGTTTGCTGGATGCTTGAATACTGTGATTTCGGACAGGCCTGCCACATCCACAAACATGGATGCAAATTTAACTTGGAGCACAGCAGATTCCAGCAAATGTCCACCCTGTCTCAACATCGCGGCAAGATTGTTCCTTACAATTTTTTTTTACATATTTAGTTGAATCTGGTAGACAAAACTGATCAGACCTTCACCTTATCTGCTAGATTCTTTCACAGTGTAAGCTGTGAGTACCAGAAAGATTTTCAGAAGTACTCCTTTTATTAATAACCCCTTTTTTCTCCTCTTTGTATTGTGTCATTATATGAATTACCCATCATCTATTATACCAATAGCTATCAAACATCTGCTTGCAAGTGCTCTTCCAAAGTCCTTTAACAGGGAACACACATTGCTGTTTCAGGCCATCTCCACAGGCTTTGAATTCTGAACTAGTTATACTTTTCAGTATTTTAAAAGTATTCCAGGAAATCTTCAGCAGGCAAATTTTAACATTACTCTTTCCCCTCTGACAACTTTCACTCTTCCCTACAACTGAAAAACAGCCACTTTATTTTAGGACATATTGTTCTACATATGCAATGGGTACAAAAGTCATTCTGCTGAGAAAAATGTTCATTCTGCAAAGCATTCCTTTAGCTAGCAATAGCTTATGAAGCTTGGTAGCTCCTCTCCTAATCCTCCAGCTCTCCTGTCCTCCAGCTCTTTCACAACTAGTGATGCTCTCCCTTAAACTATCCTCAATTTGTCAATAATGGTGCCAGATCCTAGTGCAATGTTCTTGAGGCAGAGTTGGAAAGAATGAGATAACAAATGAGTCATGATGGTAAATCCAGTACGGCTCACGAGTTTAAAGACTGAATTGCAAGTGCTATTTTTAATCAAAAATACATCTTCAGAGACTGGGTTTCTAGCCAGACTGATGATATGATAATGAAATCCCAGGAACTCTTATGAAACTGTCCATGACTGCTTGCTGTGACTTTGTCTTCCTCCTGCCAGACTGTTTAATCAACTGTGGGATGCTGACTGTTTGTGAAGTCTGGTAGCTTTGGAGACCCTCTGCTCAAACAAAAATTGTAACTTTTGGTTGATCACAAAACTCAAATCCAAAAGATGAAAACACTGGGCATTGAAAAATAATCTTAAATATGTAGCACAATCATGACATTTAGTTAATCAGTTTCTGACTCTGAAATAAAGGGATGAAAATGTGTATTTTGAGTTTTTTTCTGACTTTAAGAAACCTCTTTTAGTGACAGAACAACTACTGTAGCCAGCCTCTACTGAAATGTGCAGATCTGTTATTCAAACAGGTCAATCTGCCAAATGCCCTGTTGTCTTTTTCAGTCTGGGAGTTTCCTTTCTGAAAGATCATGTTGGCTGTCCATGGCAGCCTGCTGCAGCCTGATGATACCACTTAGAGGGAGAGTTTTTGGAAGAGGTTGGAAGACTGCAACCTTATTGTTTCTGTTTCAGGAGAACTTGGGCAGCTGTTGGCTGCCAAAGATCCTATTATGGTACTCTTCCACCTTCCCTCTGCCTCTCATTTCCCTCTAAACTAGCTATCTTCTGGAGCCAGAAGAATATCAATCAACCACTTGTAAGTTACTCCTTTTTCCAATTCACAGAATCACAGCCTGTTTCCACTTCTTACTAAAGGGATGATTACAGTGAAAACAATCCTGCATACTAATAAACAAACTAACATGAAACCCTGTGCCATCTTTTCCATAACTACCAATTCTAAGGGTACAAAACATTTATTTTACCATTCTTTAAGTTATTACATTATGTCTTTTAACTACTAAAAATAAGCTTGCTTTTCACTCCTGTCTATGAGGAAACAAATTGATTTCTTAGTGTACACTCTTCAGACTGAAGGCAAACAATTTCAGGTATAGATTCCATATCTATCGTTGGCCCACTCCAGTCTTTGTTAATGTCTCTGCTGGGATTTCTAGGCATGGACTGAAGAGGTTGAGGGGGCTTGTCTCCTACTATCCTCAGGAAGCACACCCTGGAATCCCTGATCACACAACATCTTCTCAGATGTGAAAATGCAAAGTCCTGCATTGAGCTATGACATTTTTCTGGCCAAGGTTTCAACAGCAATTTTGGTCATTACCTTCTGTCAGTTGTTGATTTCAGGAGGAAGAGACACATGTTCAGAAACGCAGGAAAAAGTAGTTAAAAAACACTACCATACAGCAAGACATTTTTACATCGCATAACTTTAAAGGAAAAAGATGTTTCAGTGCTGTCGCTTCCTCCTTTCTTGATACCTTTGTCTCACTGTTTCACCTTCAAATCCTATGCCTCACTGAGATTATAATTTGGTGAGTATATTAGCTAACAAAACTAAGCCTCTGTACATAATCAGGCAGTATAATTGGCTGCCTTTAAAAAAATAGCTTTTTTGTTAAATGCCAAAATTCATGATGGGTTTAATCTATCAGTTTTTAAGATAATTAGATCAAGAAAAGTATTTAAAGAGACAAACCATCAATTCAATTGTTTTGCAGTTGAATGTCGCAATGATTGATCAATCTATCACACATTAAAGCAAGAGACTGAGAGCAAATTTGGGTCCTACTTGAATTTGTTTCTTTCTTCACGTTCTATCCTCTGCAACCTTTCTTCTCTCTCCTGACGCCGTCTTTCTCTTTCTGCTGCCAAGGACTCCTGGTGCTGCCGAAAAGATGATGTAAGGAGACCACCCAAAGCTGGCCTGCAGAAAAGGAAGATCAGATTTCTCAGTGTCACTTTCATTGATTATACTGGCAAAAAACGATTAGCAATCATTCAGCAAGTAACATAATCCCAACAGAATGACATGGCAAAATTTATGTATGGATCTTTCAAAGCAATGGCTAAATGTCTTCTTGCTAAATTGATTATAGATTCTGTGATTAGCTGAAGAAAAACAGCTAGGGTAGGCTTCCTAAATACCCAAATTTCTGAAGCACAAATAAAATATGTGTAAAAAGTTCTTCAGTCTATTACAACTGCAATATTGTCTAAATATTTTTTTAACTTTATAATCCTGTTAATAGAAAAGCTGAATCTTGTAAAGGATTTTTGAAGTTTTAAAGAAAAGAACTGTTATGCAATGATGTTAAAAACGGATGTGTCACAAACACTTGAGAATTCTCTGTACAGAAAAACAAAAGTAAAGGAAGATGTCAGAAGTGCCCTAAAAAATTCAAATGCTCTTTTAAGTATCAGGGATATTTTTCCTTTATACATTAATAAATTTGATTATCATAATTTCCCTGCTGCATGTGCTGTAAGAGCAGGGTGAATCTCATATTAGAACATATCAGCAAAACACAAAGGGACAGTCTTCTCAAATAATTCTTGAAAAACTATCAGAAATGATGGCCTCTACAGTAAAGACTTTTCAAATATATAAAGCTACATTTATATTCACTTATAGTTTGGTGTTGACATAGATTTTTTAATTGATTTTACTGTAAGTAGTACTTTGTCTGGGAGAGTTGGTCCTCTTACGAAACCTTCCCCCAACATGGTGGTATTGGTACCACCAACCTCTCACATGGCAACAGAGTGACCTCAGAGTAAAAGTGCCTTTCTTTCTGTCTCTCAGATAGGAAAAAATCTGTGTCATACAGGATAGCTTTATACAGATGCACACTGATTGAATTAGACTGATAAAATCAAAAAGACATAACTCATGTAGAGCGGTTTCTGTGCATTGTTGTAACATGAGTTTTGCAATGAAAGGATTAATGAGAGAAATAGATACTGCCTTTTGTGTAAAAAGAAACTAAATCCTGCCTGCCTAGAGGAAGGTTCCTTAACCAGTAATGCAAACCTGAATAAATTTTCCTTATTTTTACGAACTCAAACTCTTTCCCTTATTTATTTACTTGCCTTTGGCTGTACAGTGTAGGCATTTAGCATAATGGCACCAGTTCACTAGTGAAAATAGATGCAAAAGAAGACAAAAATATTAATGCAAAACTATCTTCCCCAAGTGTCTATGTCTGTACAAGCAGGAACACCACAAAACATAGCCATTTCAGCCCCCCTGGCAGCAGGGCAGCATGAATATAATGTCAATAATTTCGATAAATTGAATTTCAATATGTCATATCCCACTCGCATAAACATTACATAAGATGGTATAAAACTTGATATTCTGTAAGAGTCCCTGCTGGCACTTCTCCAAAGCTACAGTATCAATGCTGGATCACACTCAAAACCATAAAAATCTCTAATATGCTTCAGCACTAAGAAAAGCGGGGAAAAAAAATTCCTCAAACCCTGACAGTCAAGTACGTGTGGTGAATTTTCCCTTGAGCATATTTTAAATTTATTTTAACTTTTGACCTCTTAGTGCATGTTGCAAGAGAAAGCTTTTAGCAGAAACAGTAGCACCACTGTACTAAAATTCAAAAGCCAGAGCTCCATCCCTGTAGCAGCATGAAAAACCATGGCTATATGGTTGGATATAACATCAGAAATTAATCTTCGAAGGGGAAAAATGAACAGTGCCTCCATGTGAAGATATATGGAAATTAACTGTGAGAGACGGCAAAAGAGGGTCTCGATCAAGGCTGTGTTTTTATCTGTTTTGTGTAGTCAGCTTGATATCCCATCCTGCACAGTAGCCATGAAGTCTGCAAACTCCATATTCTGAGTCAAAGGAAGGTATGGCTTAAAAGAAGACTGAAAGAAAATTAAGGAGAAAGATGGGGTGATGGTGAGAGACCAAAAGAGTGATTGTAGGTCTGTATAACATCTAGCAAGTTGGAAACCTTCAGCTCTGACTGAGCTCTTTGAGGCTCTACAATTAACACACATTCTTATGCAGGGGATTACAGGGAAATCACATGGAGATCCATAGCTCAGTCCTCCAGACAGGATTCTAAGCTAACCCTGGTAGTAAAACACCTCCACATACTAAAAAACCTTGTTTGGAGGTTTGATCTAGCATAGTTTGGCTAGCATGGCTCACTGGGTGAAAATTTCCAGATGTATGAAGAGCAGCATCACAACATAAATGGAAGATCCACAGTTGTATGTCCAGAAGAAAGAGCAGTGTCCAAAAAACTGAAAATGTTAGCTTGCCATCTCTTCAAAACTAATCCAATCAACAAAAATTAGTCAAAACTTGGAATTTCTGTATTCCTCGCTGGTTACGAGTGCATACTTCAGCAGAATTACAAGCTGCAGTACAGTGTGCACACACATACCTGGTTCACTTCCTTTGTCCCAAACACAGCCATATTGTGTACAGCAGTTTGTTGCATGAAATGGTCAAATTTAACAGTCCAAGCTGCCAGAAGGTTCTGCACATAGAGGTCATAATTAAACAAGACAGGAACACAGTCAGCTGACCCCTTGTGTGACACTGACTTCTTGAAGCACAAACGGTCGAGGTTTTGGGTCTTCAGTCACATTTAGAAAAGGGCAGGCAAAGAAACAGCACTGCTATATAGCTGAGTTAGTGCTCACTTAGTGGTTACACTCAACCACACACATCTGCCCTCGGCGGGGACCACACCTCACATCAAATGCTGAGACCAGCTGCCTCATGAAGCCTCATAAACTCACAGTCTCACTGCTGCTATCAAACACCATAGCTCAACTGGTGTTTGGGTGCACCAATACTCTTTTCAATGTGAACTGCAACTGTAAATGCACAGTTTTAGTATTTAGTAAACTCTATCGGTGATTTTCTACATAAAACTAAACCTGGGGTAAGCAGGTTACTTTCACGGTGTATAAACCTGTAAAGCAGCCAGAGGAAAAGCAAGCATTAAGAGGTATTCCTCAAACATTCTAAACAATATGGAAAGGGATTTGTCTATGTACAGTTTGTCAACAAAATCTGATTTTTGTTTCTGTATTTCCCTGGTAATAACACTTAAAGTAAATGTTCCCTTTCACTGAACACATAGTTGAATTGCAAATGGCACCATGATTGGCCAAACCAGCTGGTGGGAAGGCTTGGGCTGAGCCTTGGGTAATTTTGTTGCTTTGATACTGTTTGAAGGGTGACAATGCCCTCAGGCCTCATGAATTTTTAGGTCTTATTGCTGCAGGCTGCATTTTAAAAATGGATAAGCAAGAAAAAGGCTAAAAAAACTTCTGGCATTGAATCAAAGGTGATAAGAGGTTTTAACAGAAAAGAGAATGTGAATGCTCAATGAAAGCATAATAGAGTGATCACTCGCAAAGTGGGGTTATAGCTAATATATGCCAGCATTTTAGTGCCAGTGTCATATGTTACCAGCTGGTAATATCAACCATTTGTTCAGCTCCACAAATACAATCCAGAAGGATGCTTACTCTGATTACTATTTTTAGGCTTGTAGAGAATGCAAGGCTATTAAGAATGGACTGTTAATATAAAAAATATTAAGAAAAGCTTTCCCATGCCGGCTGTTAAAACCAGTGAAAGCTAAACAGGCGATGCTATTACTTTCTCATTTCAGAAAGAAAATAGACAACATGAAAGCATCTAGGTCTGTGGATTTGTGAAAAGAGCTCCTCACCACAGCATCAGGACACAGGGCCAAAGAGGTCATTAGTAACTTATCTTACTGGAAGAAGAGATAGGAAAAGGAAAAAATGGGGAGGGGGAGAGAAAAAGAAGGCAAAAAATATACACAGAGCACAGGATTTGAAGCCAAAATGTTGACTGTAGGCCAAAGCTCTTCTGAATAAAAATTCAGCTAGCCTGACCTACAGCATTTAACACAGCAGTGAATTAGTAATCAGTATTATAAACACAAATTCAAGGCAGACACAAGATCTCACACTTTTTTGCAAATTCCTACAGTTTTCTGAAAATACTTCATCATGGACTATACATTGTGAAGGGGATTATGTGCCCTGAATTACTCTAATCTTGTTGCAAACTGAAGAAAATATTTCTGTCTTACTGAAAGCAAAACTGAAATTCTGCACTTCAAATATTCTTTATAAGCTCTGAGATACTCTTTTGTGGCTGCCTTTCCCTTTGTTTAGTTGAATTTTTAAAATTTGCTAAATATAAATGGTTATCTACAGGAAGAATACAAAATACAAATGTATAGTTTTAGGAGCTAAAAAAAAATAACAGATGACTTATGAGAGGAAATCCGTTTAGGTCATATTCAGGATTGTCTTTAATAAAACATGGGCCAGAGTCACTAATAACTTTAATAAGGAAGCACTAATTACCTAATTTTGCAAAGTGCTCCTGTTCCAACAGCCATGGGAATGCTACAGGGAGGGTACAACTGTCGGCAGCTTCTACTCAGGCCTTAAGTAACTCTAAATGTCTATTAGCTTTAACAAAATAAATCCACTTTCCAGCTTAGAAAGAGACAAAAGGGGAGGCAAAGCTGCCAAGAGCCATATTGCTTTTCACAGTTAAAGAAAGTCCCCATGTGTTATGTCTCCCTACATGACATGGCAAATTCAAAAGCATGTTGATAGAAGACTTTGCAAACAGACTAAACATTACTTAAGGAATCTTTACAAAACTTCTCTCAAAAATAAACAGAAAATTGAGAGCTAAAACTACTGACTAAATGGTTCCTTTTAGAAAGAAACTTGAGAATTACCAAGAAAAGAACCGATTAATGTTAGACGTTTAAGTGGTACAAGGGACTATCCAAATTAGAGCTACAGCAGGACAGAGCTGCACAGAGCCTGGGCAATGCACAAGGACTTTCTACATACACTCTCCTCTTCCAGCTGACCCGTGCAGCTTTTACACTGTGCTTCTGTCTTCCTGCAACCTGCAGCTTCTCATCCTCATGTGAGTTACACCTTGCCTGGAAGTGACTTGCAGAGCCCAGGTGTAGATCCAGGTTAAGGTGGGTGTGCCCTGAACATCAGCACTGCACATGGCACGTTCAGCCAGCAACACCCTGCAGTCTGAAACCATAACCAGTTCATGCTTCTGTTTAAACATATGCCCTATGATGAATTCCACAAAGCTGTAATCAAGAATATTGCTTACACAGTAGCTCAACAAGCAGCTAGGCCAGTGCAAGCCACCACTGCTTCCCAGACTGTAAATCGAGTTATTCCTAAGGTCATTTTTCCTCTTAAAATCTCAGCAATAAAAGTTGAGGCTTTTGCCCTGGGCCACTATTATCAGCTACCAAGCTATCCGTTCCTCATTATGTTACTCAGAGTGAGAGATGTGCTTGGCACTTACCACAAGGAAAAATTGTCACAGTCTCTAGTCTGAGAGCCCAGAAGTACACACAGAAAGAACAGAAAGCCAAGGAGAGAGAAGCAGTTATTGGGAGAGCAGCAGCTTTGTAGGCTGTATAGCAGGTTTTGTTTCATAGGTTTCTATTTTACCTTAGTGCTTAACAGCTGGAGTAAGGGAACTGCAGAGCACAAATTAGTAATAAATTGCTATCAAAAAAAGAAAAAGAAAAGAAAAAAAAAAGAAAAAGAACAAAGTAGAACCTGCCAAGAAGCTTCATCCAGCAGTATCTCCCTGGTGTTGTCAAATACTGAGACCTTTAATTTTAGTAGAAAATCTAACTGAAAAGCTGTTTGGAATTCTCAAGGAGTTTTTGTTTTGTTTTGCTTTAAAGAGAGAAATTTGAAAGAAAGCACCAGATTTCCAGCAAATCACTATTTCAGGCACCTGGAAAGGGAATAAAACTCAAAAGAAGAGTGCAGACTTTTGCTACACTCTATGCTTATGCTTCAGATATGATGTTTAAGTGTCAGAGGAGAAAAAAACACCACCTATAATCTAGGCATGCTAATCTCAATGTCTGTGACTTCTTTTAGAAATAAATGTTTGAAGGTACATTTTCTTTAAAAGATATAGAGGAACATGGAAATGAACACTCAACATTCAAGGCCCTGCATCACAGGAGCCCAAAGTAACATATTGCTGTAGATCACAAAGAAAGTGAGATGGAAAACATATTAAAGAATGTGAAATATATTTAATATTTCTTAAGCCTATTTTCTAATGCTCTGGAAAAGCTGGAGATGCTTCAAACAGGAATAATCTGCAAACACCATAGCGGGCCTTTACCAGGTTTGGAGATTTGGAAGAACTTCTGAGGGACCAGCCAGAGGTGGAGACTAAGTTCAGAGTGACTGGCCAAGAGCCTCAAGAAGTGGAAGTTTGCGAGCTGAACTTTCTGGCATTTGATTTAAGAGATAGAGGCGAGACCATGAACTCCTGCTCCTTTGGCAAGCAGTGCCCCAAGAAGGCTTTCTGAGCTAGGCTGAGTGCACTACTGTTTGACTGTTAGGCCCCAGGCCCAGGGGGAACCATCTGGCAAACTGCGTCAGAAGAAACCCACCCTAGCAAACACACCAGAAGAATATTTTTCTGGTAGTGAAATGAATTAAAGCTGGTGCTGAATTTAGGAGCTCTTGCCTTAGAAGTTACACTCCTTCATGATCCCTAAGGATAGCCATGATCAACAATTCAAACACTTCACCACCAAAAGGACACTATGAAGGGGTGTGAAGCTTTGAAAGCAACAAGTTTGATGTCCAGTGGCAGACTCCAGGCTGCAGTTTCAATTTGAGTGACTGTCTTAGATTCAGAGTCTGACAAAGCAGTCTGGCTAGACAGAAATATCCTAAGTGTGATCATAACGCATGGAAATACAGACTAGTCTTACAACACCTTCTGCCCCCAGTCAAGGGGCCAACTAGGAGGGACAGAAAAATGCTTTTCTCCCTGATGTGTTTCAGTCATGCACTGCTCTTCCTCTTTGTTATTAAAATTTATGAGGTTATGAGAGTGATTTTTTTTTTTTAAATTTACTGGGGAGAAAGAGTTAATTGGCGATTTAAGTTGTGAAGAGCGGGAGCAGTCTATTTATGGAGCAAAGCACTCTTTGGCATTAGAAAACAGGCAGATTGGGTTATACTTCTTATGCATTAGGAACAACTTTCACAAGGAGAGAGACACAAGAGAACTGACACACTCCTTCTCTCCCAGTGAAGGGCTGAACAGAAAGTGCCCTACAATTTGCCCTCCTTCAGCAGGATTCCCATGGCTGCAATATGCAGTTCAGAAACATGGTTCTCCACAGGGGACCCAGAGAAATGAGAGGGGACAACAGCATTGCAAGACGTTGCCAAAAGGCTTCAGCTGTATTTAGAAACAGTAAAGTAAGCCTTTTCTTCTGCTGTACAATCAGAAATACATAGATGATGTGGATTTTAAAGACCAAAATCCAGCTGCTTTTGCACTGACTTATACTGCTCTTATGATTCCCTACTGATCTCAGCCAAAGAGGGTTTTAAAAGTATGAATGCCAAAATGTTAACCACATTGCTTCCATCCACCTAAGTTGTAGCTCTTGTTTACATAAGCAATATGCAGCCAAGGGTTTGAAAGGCCTGTCAGGCCAACTGAATGGAGCATGAATCATTGTGCTGGGCACTGCTCTAAATGCTGCTCCTTCCTTCCTCCTCATTCTCGAAGGTCAGATAAATGGTACCAGGACCTGCATCTGAAGCTCTTCCCCACATGATAAAAGACAGGAATCTTTCTGTGAAGGCTTTGCATAACTGTAGCATAAGCTGAAACCAGAAAACACACCTTAGAGCAAACCATAGATACGCATCTGCTTCTTATCAAATGTCTTCCTCTCCCCCTCACCTTTTAACTTTTTTTAGGTGTTTGGATCTGTGTAAATTTTTACCATCAGGAGGTAGGAAATAGTGTTTACATAAACTGAGGCAAACACCATTCATAGAAGACTGTGAAAACCTCCACAATACTTTCCATTTACTAATTAGTGCCAAGCATTGCATCATGCACTACATGGTCTACTCTCCAAAAAGCAAATTCCATCTGTCAATCTTGACATGGACTTTTCTTCAATGCATATCTTTCAGGACAATGAAATTAAGGAAGGCTTCTGCCCTTCTTCAAAGAAGTCAGTTCTTCAGAGCTTGCAGAACTACATATCTGCAGTGGCAGCACTCTCAAAAAGAACAAGAGAATGCAAAATGGCCTCTGAGACTGTAAACTTAATTATCTTTCAAGAAATAACTGCATCTATTCGGCAGGCAACACACAGCCGTGGTGTACACACATTTTTCATACTTCTCAGAGACTCATGTACAGAAAGCATCAGGCTGTAACATCTCTCAAATGTAAAAATGCAGAAACCCTGGTGAGTTCACGAACTACCATGAACAGCAAGCTGAAAATTCAAACAGGAGTACAGAGACTTTTATCATGTAAGGAGGAAAGTGGTAAACATAACCTAAAGGAAAGACAGAGATGTGACTCTGAGCACTGTGTTCAGTCACTTACAACATGTAAGAGATCCGACAGTTGAAGGTAGAGCACTTTACAGTTACGTAGAAAAAAGAAAGATGAGGTGTGTTGGCTTAAAGATGCTGCTAGAAAAACTGGCTTCAAAACATAAAATATTTTCCTAGCAGTGATAATAAATATTGGAATGTTTTCAGGAGAAATCCTGCACTGCCACTTGAAAACACATGAGAGTACAAGAGTCTTTCATTTAGCTTCTGTGAGACCCATTACAGGTCACAACAGATGATTGCAGAGCTCCCCTCTGGCCTGACTCTCCATGAATCTGCAAATTTTACAGCTTCATCCTGTGGGGCCAAGGCATTTTGGCTCCAAACCAGCAAGGCACTTACGCACATGCTGAAATGAAAGCTGGCTTTCTTTGCTGGAGCAGGGCCAGCGCCATCAGCCTCTTGCAGGACGAGCCCAACCATCTTTAGCCATCTCAGCGTTTAACCACTTTGGGGTTTCTCTGCCGCAGTAGCAATCAGAAGCTTACAAGAGCAGGGGCTTGAAAATCTTAAACTTCCAAAGCAGCGGGATACTTTTAACTCTTGCTTATCTTGCATCAGTTTTGCTGAGGTAAACGGGGGTGAATATGCTGGTGTACAGTTTTTTATTATGGTTGCACTCGGCAATAATTTAATTGAGAGCAGGAAAGACAAATCGAGGCAAGGTACTCCAGGAAGATGAGCAAATGAAAAACAATGCCTTTCTCCAAAGAGAAACTTAATGCAATTACTCACTTGAAAAAAAGGATTAAATCAATACCTCATGGCTAGAAATAGATGTATGCTGGAAGAACCTAACTTGAACCATTCTGAGTAGTAGTCTGCAAAGGATATGAGGCATTAGGAAGGTTCAAACATATATACATACACACATAAACACACATACATATACAGAAATGTGCCAAAGAGTCATTAAAAAAAAAATAGCTGGAATACAGAAAAAGGGTCCTGTAAAATACTTTAAATTCAGAAAACAGGGTGGAAGATGCAGTTTTTATGAATTAGAGGCCAGTTTGGAAACAAACAATCCAAACCCCATGTGGTCTAATTGGATATTTTTAAAATTATTGTATTAAAATATTGAATTAAATTAATTAAAAACTTTTACCTTTCCGTCTTAAAGTCAGTATGACATCTTTGAAGCTGCCATTTACTCTCAGATTGTAACAGATAGTTAATTTCTGGTGGTCCAAGCCTCTTGCCAAGAATTTATTTCATGTATCCATAACATTTTCCTATCTTTTTTCTTCCCCTAATACCTTACATAATTCAGAAGAGTATTTTGATTGTTCAAAATGTATTTTTTTGCTGGTTTGGGTTTTTTTCCCCCTTTTAATTTTTTTCCTAAAGCGAGCTGATAACTGCTAGGTTATTAGGAGTTTGCTTTAGCTACAGCAAGAAATGGTTTGCTTTTGATGAAATACAATGAGATATATCACATATTTCCAAGAAAGGATAAAATTATGCCCTAGGAGTTCTGAGCTAAGCACGTTTCCAAGATTTTGCAGTTGATTTAAGATGATATAAGTGAAAATAGATCTATCTGAATTTATTTTTAAAAACGGAAAGAAAGAAAATGTGTTTTATTTCACTTTTTAATATTTAGAACAGCTTATGTGCAAAGCAACTCTGCTTTATCCATTTAAGTGGAAGAAACAGAAGTGGGATGGAAATATACCCAGCCTTTAACATCAAGTCTGACAGAAAGGCTTGAGAATGAGTGGGAAATGAACACATTTAGATTTTTTTCCATTTTTTCCCCAATGTTAGAAAAAAATCTGGCTAGCAGCTATTTCCAGTACTCATTCAGAACATCATACATTTATCTCCTTCATCCTGTCTGCAAAGGAACTGTTGTCAAAACACTGATTAATTTACAAACCTGTCAGATTTGGTTTCCTGGGGCAGTGACAGAGTTGTCCCATAACGAGTTGTGGGTGTTGTTGGGGCACTCACACCAGCGTAAGGTCGTGGAGAAGAGTAAGAGCTGCTGCCATAGCTATTGTATCTGAAGAAATGGGAAGAAAAGTAGGAGAAACAAAATCCATCAGCAAACAGGCATGCAACAGTAAATCCTCTTGTTTGCAGGGTGGCAGTGATAACACACCCCAGAACTTTTCAAACATTCACCTTCTGAAAATGTTGCTCTATTTCCAAATATGCAACCAATCATGTACTCTTAATATCAACCATGACATGAACATACATGATGAAACAGTGAGCTATTGGTAAGGAAAATAATGAGAGATTTGCATGGCCCTCCCAAGTGACAACTCAGAACAGGAATACTTGAATTACTGCTCAGTTACTCAGAATTATTAGCTGTTTTGGGAGTTGGTATCCAGCCATTAGAAAAGGGATCAAACTAGCCCACAACAGCAGTATTCATATCTTCTAAATTCAAGCAAAACAGCATCACTCCTGAGACATGATCTGAACATGGGCATCCATGACTTGCAAATGCTTGTATTCTAAATGGAAAAGCAACCACATTCTTTTCAATTAAAGCCAGCAGTATTTTCTTTCCCCTCCCCCAACATAAGTAATAGCTTATGTTACATTTCTTACAATGTCTGTAAAAAATCATCACCATGGTTAAAAAGACATGTCTCCGGAAGCATGGCTTTAGAAATTTCTATCAGCCCTTCTCTCCATTAAAAAACCCCATAAACTCGCTTCACTTCAATGTGAGCTTGCTGATCAAAGAGAAATTGTTTCCAGGACTCCTGGAATGGCCACCTCCCCAGAGTCCCTTCTATCAATGTTTTCATCCTGGCTCCTGTACTGAATAGAAAAGGCAGTTGTGTTGCTTTGCTGTGCCTTTTAACCATTGTACTTAAACAGCATGTCAGGAAAAGATTCTTCATTTGGGAAAATGTTAATATTTCTCTCTTTAATATTGTTCACAGACAATGCCATTTTCCCACATGGAAAGCATATGGTGCTCTGAAGATCAGTACTCTGCAAGGCCAACTCATCCAAATCACAAAATTAATTTCAGGAAATAGAGCAAAATCATTTTCCTTATTATAATTCATAAGATATAATATATCCTCCTCCACCATTTCTTTGCTGCTTCTTCCCTCGCACACATCAGCACTCAGTAATTTCACTCAGCAATTTTATTTGAAAAGCCTGGTTGGTTTCCTTCAGCTCCATTTAGCACACTCATCTAGCCATGCACAATTTCATTCAAAGTTTCAAGCTTCATTCCTTAGGGTTCAAGAGCATTGGTGCCTGCCAAGGCCCACGTTAAAATCAGAGTAGATTTCAGCTAGGTGCTTTTACAATGGAAGGGATCGTGCTTTAGAGTACATGTCCTCTTGGATAGCAATTTTAGATTAGTGCTTTATAAAACACCTCCCCTCCCTCATCTGTTTTTGAGACACTATACTGACCAGAAACAGGGAAATAATTTTGGAAAAAAATTCTAACATGCATGTTTCTGAGCCACAAAAGGAATTTTGCAGGAAATAATTGCTGTCCGGGCCTTCTTGCCCCAGAAGAAAACTAACTAGAAACTGGAGACATTGGCCAGCTGGAGGCTGTGTACCTGGACAGTGAGGAGCTTCTCTGGTAGCACAGACCTAGCCTGGATCTTTTCTCCAATGGGCTCAGCCCAGAAAATGTTCTGACTGTGCCTGTACCGAGTGAGTGATAATTCCCTTGTCCTGATAAGAACTTGGAGCTCATTTGGTATGTTCCTGACACAGAAACCTCCATTTCCATTTCAATCAACTGCAAGGAGACCTTCTTATCAACCATTACATGTGCTTTTCTTCTCCTCTGCCCCATGAAAAAGCTGACATAGAGCAGAATCCTTTTTCAGATCAAGAGTTTTCAATTAGTCCAAAGATAACCCTCATGAAAATGGAGGGAATGCATCTCCTATGGAGTCAGACCTACACCGATTAAAAAAATCAAACTCAGAGGGACTGATCTGGACACAACATTGCATCAAATTTAGAGGAACACTGAATTGCTGGAACAGCAGGAAGGCAAGACCAGAAGACCAGGATAAGTCTGTATGCAAGTTTATCTTTCTAACCTTCCTCTGGTACTGGCTATTGCTTCCATTTTCCCGTCTTCTCTCATGTACCAGTGTAGATGCAATAGTCTTGTCCAGCAGCATTCACCCTCAAGACATCTTCCTCTTTTATGGGCATATTACTGACTAAATTGTGTGGACTTTGCCCTTCTTTTCCTCTAAATAAACCCAGAAGAATACCCATCCCCACTGCCACCCTTGAACCTCTGTACTAACTGGAAGTAGAAAAGATGGTTAGAGGAAAAAAAAAAAAAATCACTGCAGAAATACTAAATATTGCAGGAACAGGAGGTATTTAGGAATCTACTCTCTAAAGTATAACAGCAGCAGAAATGGGACACCAGTAAATGAGTGTGAGAGGTCTAAGGGAAAAATGCACCTATCAAGGAAAATGTAAATTTAGAGGAGTTCCAGTGTTCAAGTTGCAGGTAAAGGAAAAATAAGTGAGCTAAGTCACTTGTCAACAACTACTTGGATTTACAGGCTTTTCAGAAAAATGAAAAAGGGACAACACACACCCACCTACTAGAAGAGAAAGATCAAAATTTAAAAGGATCAAAGGAATCAAAACATTTGTTCACATGCAGAAACTCAGGACTGCTAGAGAAAGGAAGAAATAAATGTGCATGCAATACAAATGTACATTTTCAGCAACTAATTCAAAGAACACTGACAACTGTGAGAGAGCAAAAAATCATCTACCTCTTTTCAAGGTGATTTTCTATCATTGTTTTTCGTGTTACTTACTGTCAATCTCTTTCACTTGAAAACAGATGAGACAAAACATTTTTTTTTTAATTTTAGTTGGGTGGGATGGGGAAATTAAAGTTAAAAACTAAGAGAAATGCATGAGGAACAAGTAAATTCAACAGATGTTGTGGAGATAAAACTGTCTATTCTGAGTTCTATGATTATAGATCTCTTATTACAAGCATGAGCTGAAATTGCACAAGATAGACATGCACTGTAATCAAACAACAAATTTAGGATTTGGCAGTTCAGCCTTTGAAGCCAGGACTTCACCCCTGAATTTCAAGTGCTGATCTGACCTCTCTTGGTTTTATATCAGAAGAGCCCCATTTATCTTAATGAAAACACGTCTGCCAATTACATTGCTGTAAATGAGAGCAAAATGGTGCTTCTTTCTGTGATCTCTGAAATCGTGGGTTATTTATCCACTGCTCTACAGATGAGGCCAGGATATTTATTAACTACAGACCTGGCAGAAGAGTAATGATGTCAGCAAAGGCAAGGGGAAAATATCAAATCAGAATATAGGCTTACAGGGCTAAAATTAGTACAGTTATGTTCTGGAAATAATACAACACATAGAGTAGCATTATTACTACTCTAAAATTCTTGGAAAGTGTTATTCATTTATCTAAAAATTGTTGTCAGCTATATAAAATCTACCTGTTTTCCCTCATAATTTCTGCTTCCTTCTCTTTCACAGGTGCTGGAGACTCTTCAAAGTCATACGAGAAGAGGTGAAAAGGAGTGTGTGGCACATAAGGTAATTTCTCCACTGTTGGAGATGCCTTTGGAGTAATGGATGCTGAGGAATTTTGGGGAGAGCTCAGCAACGCTGTTGCAGGTGAAGATGGTGATGAAAGGACAGAACTATGATGAGATACAGATGAGTCAGGCACAGAAGAGGAGTTGCTAGAAAAGCTCTTTGCTCTAGAGCAGGCGAGAGGCCTCTCAGCTGGAGAAATGGCACTGGAGACAGCTGAAGACTCAGAACCCTGTGAAAAGCTTTCCTTCACAGCCTCATGCACATCTGGAACCTCACTGCAGGAGGAAAAAATCATTAGAAAGGGAAGAGGAGAGAAAAATGGGGCAAAGGGAGATAATAGATAGTAACACTTGCAGGGGAATAAGAAACGAAGTAGAGTCAGACAAACAAAAACTTCCAAAATTTAGACAATCATCACATCTTTAAAATAAAGATAACTCACATCTTTGTATCCCAGTGGGATTCTTCTTGGGGTTGGAAATACTGGGGAAAAGAAGCAACCCATTCTAAAGGAAAAGAGAGGATTGAACCTAGAGGCTTCAGAACTAATTTTTGTAAGCCTTTCACACCTATTTTAGTAACAATTTTTGTATATTTCAAGTTAGGTTGTAAACATTGTCAGAGCAGTACAAAGCAGACTGAGCACACTGGAAAATACTCCATGGAGCACCGATGCTTCAAGACACAGTCTGCAGGACTGGTTCTCCAAGTCCAGATATCTGACTATCATTCCCATCAGGGAATCTGATCTTTTTAGTAAAAATGTTCATCCAACAAAGATGAAAATAAAAAAGTACTTAATTAGCAGTGTTCTGTCAAAATTCAAGTTTAGAATGATCTCAAAAGCAATACCTTACCAGATATTTGTCTAGGTGTGAAGGCGCTAATTTATGATTTCTCTGAGTGTCAGAATTCCAGGCTGGTCTTTCATAGAGACTTGCAGAGTTTGCATCAAAGGAAACAGAAAACACATCTGCTTTGCTCTACTGAAGGCAGATGTTGGTGAGTGACAGAAGGCACAAAGCAGGTGAAAAGCCATGGGATCTGCACTCCAGGGTGTCTGTTTTCTCTAGTAACTCCAGCATAAACACTGTGCATAGGGTTTGGGCTGGATCACTTGCCAAGTGGCTGATTTCATTCTCCCAAGACCACTTCTGCAATCCCCCAACTGGCATGGAAGGCACAGTCCTTATCTGAGGACTGTGGCCTTGGCACAGCATAGACAACAAAATCACAATTTATGTTAGATATGTTGGGATCTTACGCAGTTAATCATCAGGTATATACCAGGTCATTGTTCTCACAATGGAAAATCTGGAAACCTTAATCTATTGCACCTGCTGTGCTTGACAGGGGACACTGAAGCCAGGCCAGTCTTACCTGACAGCATCTAACATGAACAGCCATGTTACAGATAATTTTTGTTATGCTACAGAGGCAGTGAAAGAAGGTACTTGGGAAAGTCATGGGAATATCACCCAGTTATATTAAAGAGATAATTATCTTAAAAAGGACCAATGACCAAAAAGCACATTATGCTCTTCACATGGCTCTTCCTCACTTTTTAAAAAAGTATTTTAGTATACTCATGAGATTTAACAATAAATTGTGTCTTAGCTTTGACTTTTAAGAATCAGATTTGAGGAAATTATCACTTAATTTTGAATTTTCAGGCAGCCATTGGCAAGATTTGCAGACTGGAAGATAATAACAACAACAATACAGTATTTTCTTTGGAATTCACACATTAAATAGTTTCCTTTCTTCCTCCTGTGCTGTACATTCAGCGTCTGCATGAATGTGGTTTATGTAAAAAAAAAAATCCAATCTCATTTGCTGAGTTGCAAAGCCAAATAATTTAACCTAAATCAAATGGCTGTCTGGAAAAAAGAATGTATTTTCTTGCTTTTAGTTTATGAGGATTAAGTTGCCAAATGCCAAACACACACACACACATATATGTATATATATATCAGAAATAAGTGGAAAATTTTACACAAGAGTATTGATAAGCGATGATGAATATTGATTGGTGATTTGCTTATATCTGTATATACACAGATGGGCAGGAATTTATAAAATTTTTTATACATATATATAAAATATATACACATATATATCAGTTTTGCCTCAAAGTGGTTCTTTGCTACTAAAACATGAACAAAACTTATGTGAAATCTTAGGCAGCATTCAAAAAATATCAATTTACTGCATAGCAACAGATATTCCTAATAAGGTAGTGTTATGAAGACAGGGATGAAAACCTAAGAAACCAAGCAACATCCTCAGCTGAGCATTGTAGTGTTTCATCATTGTCTTAACTAAGAAGTTAAACAAAACAATGCTTGAAGTTATGCTTTGCATTAAAGCTTTTAGGATTTGTGAGCATTACATGAAGGGGGCAAGTGTAGACAGCTCATAGTGCACAGAACCTATATAATTAAACATGTTTCCATTAGCACTGCCTCCCACCAGCCCCCTCCCCAAAACTTTTACATGCAAAAATATTTCCTTGAGGGGTGGCTTTAACAGGTGATCAAGGAATGTGAGTGAAAAGGTGGATGCTGCTGCACACTGTGCTGGTGAGTTCACGCCAGGGCCTGAAGAAAAGGTGGAGGGACAATGCTGAATCCTGGTACCTGGCTTTGACCTGCCTATTGGCCTCTTCCTCCCCCTCATCCTCAGTATTGGGCTCTGTGACTGGTTGTTCTTCTTCCTCCTCTTCATACTCATCCTCTCTGAGATCAGACCAAGGAAAGAGGCATGCAGTGGGATGGAAAGAAAGAAGGTGGAAGAGAAAAAAACATGAGTTCCCAGAAAAAGAAATGCAATGAAGTTAGAAATGGAAGGAAGAAACTGATGAAGAGGGAGTTATGGCCCTCCTATGTTAGACAAAAAGCCACCTAAAACTTCCTGCTAAGTATGTGTTTGCACAAGAATAGCTACCGATATAAAACTGCTATCCTCTCCCCTATTTACATTTTTACTATTATTTTAAGATTCAAAGCTGCCATTGATTTTTCTTGAGCTTTGCTTTCCATTTGCAGCTGCCCTACCTGCAGAGGCATTAATGGAAAACATTCATGACAATAGCAATGCTCAACTCATTAGTCATTAAGTCATATCCTTTTGGCCTAAAGGACAGTACAGGCTGTGCTGGCATGGCACAGCTGGCACTGCACATCATGCTTTCTAAATTAACCCAAATAAAACATTCCTGCTAAGTAACCAATAGCTAAACTGGAAACAGAACAGGGTGAACTATTGACTTAGAAATAACAGAGAGACCAAATCAGTTCAGGACTATTAGCAAATAGCAATATTTAAGTTATCAGATGCCAGTACATGAATTATTTCAGTAGAGTCATTAATATGGTCAAATCAGGCTCCAATTCAGCAGTAATTCTGGCAGAAGAAAAGTGTAAGTCATGCATAAAGCCTCCACAACCTACAAACCACATAAGTAAAATAGGAAAACTGTATTAGATATAATGGAAAAGGCTACATTGTCTGCCTCCCATGCCTCGTATCTATGCTTTTCACCTTCCCACAACAACAGACTCATGGAAGATGCATCTGTAGTTGATACAATTCTTCATGTGATTTAATGATGCATATACCATTAAGTTATGCTCCATGCAAAAAGGAAAAAATACAATCAGTAACAAAGTTTGTAAGGCACACATATTCCTTGCATTTTCCTGAAAGCTTATTTTCTTTTCCCTGATTCTGAAGGGATGCTCTGTGGATTTTTTTTCCATTTAGAATTAGTTTCCATGTTATAAGAATAATGAATATTTACAGTGTGAGAACATGAACTCATTGAGTTCAATGAAAAGGGTCAATCCAAAATTTGTTGTATTTATATGGAGTTAGTTACAGAATAACCAGGAAAATGGCAGCGCCTGGAACTTTTCCAATACTCTGGCAAACATTTACAAAGTAAACACTTTTGACCATTCCTAAGGTGGCTTAGTGACATAACCATCTCAGCGGTCATCTCTTCATCTTCCTGTCCTGCCCACAAATACATACCTTCCTTACACAGACACCTCTCAACTTTCACACATTTAGTTATTTACTGGAAAAAAGAAAAGAAAGAGTTGAACCAGGGAGCATCCATATAACTCCTTCTCACTAGCTCAAGCTTTGCTATTTCCTGTGAAGGGCAACTTCTGTATATGCTTGTCCTACACCACTCAGATTTGGGAAATAACTCAGGAAGTTCTGTGAGATCATGGTTCTCTGTCTAGAGCACAATGCATCCTATAATGCTGGCAGCACAGCTATTGCTTATATGAACAAGAGTGTCCCCACTATTGCTGTGTTTAAAGCTCCCACTAGGATTCCACATCGCTGATGTCAACGCTTCTCCTCTCCTCAATAGTCTCAAAATGCCATGCCAAAATGAGTGAAATACTCATCTGATATGGTGGATCTCATAAATTTGAAAGAGTTCTTTGAGAATTTATTCCACCTTATGGGGGCATGGCTAAAACACCAAGAGTTTACACAGCTCGGAGAAATGAGCTGGAAAAAAATTTAAGCAATTTCAGAGAGATCATTCTTCTGTCAGGCCAATGACTCCTTCCTCAAAGGTCCTTGAGTTTTAGGTCAAAATCTTAGAAGAAGCTTTGATTGGAAAGCTCTTTTCATTTGCTAACATTAAGTGTAGGAGGGCAGCAACTACATGGGAAGTGGTTGGAAAAGTCAGACGAAGGATCCAGCTCTGTGTGATCTGGTAGCAGAGATGATCAGTGTGCAGGGGCAGGCACACTCTCCAGTGTGGGGAAGCCAAGGTGGTCAAGGGAAGCTTGTACAAAAGAAATAAATGTTCACACTGGGGAGACGATCAACACTCTGAACATCCTCTTTTAGCAACTAAACTCACAGTTTCAGAGTCAGAGTTTCAGTTTCAGAGTCCCCGAGTACCCCTAGAAGGGAGATCAGAGGGGTAAGCTCACAGGCAGGAATGATGTGTGCTCTTCTTTTAACCAAAGCAACAGTGACACTCATTTCAGTCTTGTTAGAGGACAGATATTCTGTGCAACAAAATGGGTAGTACCTGCTAAATCTTTCCTAAAAGGTAGAAAAGGAGAATTTCCGTGTGAATATTTATTAAAATGGGAAAACACTAACTAGAGTCAGACGCTCAAACACAAAGCAGATAGGTCTGTGAACTCATCTGAACTGTTCGGTTATGTGTTCATTTTTGTATGCAGTGGAGAAGAGATGATGTGAAAAAGCTCATTGTTCCTCTCACATACAAATACAAATTTGGAGTCAATGCAATAGTGGAATTAAATTAAGAAAAAGGACTCATAGGGACGTTTCCAATTAAATGAGATTGCAGAAGCCAGCATGGTTTTTAGTAGTGCAAAGGAATCTATCCCAATTACAAAAGGCAAATATTTATCCACTAGCAGGGAGGAAGGCCTTCAGCTAAAGCTGAAGGATCAGATATATTCAGCTAACCTTAAGGGTGTTCCTGGGTTAGTTAAGTTCCATGATACAAGCAACAGTTAGAAATATTTAAACAAAATCCTTATAGCACTGAAAACCAATTTCAAAACAATCACTCTATTTTCATCTTTAAAATGGATTAATGCTACAAGCTAGAAAAACTAAACAAATAAACAAAGCCCTATCCCTCTACAAATCTTTAAAAAGTATATTATTGGTCATGGCAACTGACAAACATCTTCTAGGGCACAGGATTTGCTCAATTGTTTCAACTAAAAGTTGACATGAACGTATTTATAGCCCCTTGAAATAATATGCATATTAAAAATGACTATGAAAGCGCTGTTTATGGCAAAAGAACCACTAGGGCAGCAAAAAAAAATCTTGACAAAGCATTTAGAATGAAACAATTAACTTTCTCCTTTTTACAATTAATAAATTTAAAACGAAGAAATAAAAAGAATACCAGAAAAACTCGCCCTGCTGATAGTAAATCGCTATTTAGAGTTGCAAAGAGAAAAGCACTAATAAGTACAGACTGATGAAAGGAAATTATAATAAAGGGACTCTTTTAGAAGTTTAGCTGAAGGCAGGGGCACAGTCCTTGAGATGCCAGGCCTTGCACCTCACACACCTAACCTAGTCAAAACTGGACGATTTTAAGACATCAATCTGAAGACAACGGCTCCTAGTCCACAAGAACTCAAAGCACCAAAACTTGCTCTCTGTCCCACTGGACCCTAGAGCTGAGTGATGTGTACAAGGTTTTGTGTAGTCTCTGTCTTCTCCAGACTCTCTGCAATCCCTTTGCAGAGTTTTTGATGAAGGCAGCTTGAAAGAACTTAGGGTTTCTTTCTACCTTGTAGCCCAGAAACACAACTTTCTCACTACCTGCCTCCAAAAAAATCCCAAAGGCAGAGCTAAAAGAAAATCAAAGGCTGTGTTGAAGGAACAAAAAATCCCCCAAGAAACAAACAATCCCAACCAAACCAAACAAAATCCCACACCAACAAAATAAGCGTGAGCACAGAAACACATTCTGCTTTGCTTGGTATCAAAGGAAATTTTGAAAAGGTAAGATATGATTCAAATCATTTTAATGCAGGATGAATTTAACCAGTAATGAACCAGAATATAGAACAATAGAAAAAATTATCATCTTGCCATAATTGGGCTACCAAGGCTTTGGACAGGCTTTGTAACAATACACATAGAAGTTAACTCATGAGTTCTAGTAGATGATCTTTAGATTCCTTCCAACATAAACCATTCTGTGATTCTATGACCAGGACTAAAAGCCACATTCAATGAAATAAGACCACCTTTATCCATTTCACAATAGTATTTTAAATTGAATACTACAGCTGATCTCACAAATTTCTTTTCTCCTGCAAACCTCTGACCTGTTTTACCTCTTGCACATCCCCAAACCCTAAGTGAACAAAGAGAAACTGAAAATGTTCCATCAAGGAAAGATATCTGTAAGTCACAGTGGATGTAATTTTATTTTCTCTTGCCATTGCTTGCCATTTTCTTCAATTTATGAGTTCGATTCCACTTTTACAGCTCAGATGGCACAATTCATAGCCAAATTCCTAAGTTCTTGTAAAAAACCCAAATGCTTTGGTACACTTCTGTTGCTTCTTCCTTTTTTCTATCCTAGCAGCCAAAACACATTCAACAAAACCTTTAGGTGAAAACTGAAAGTGGTAATAATTTAAATTCAACATTTATAAGTCTGTATAAAGATATGGCAATACACTCTCCTCCTCCATTAAAAATAAAACTAAACAAACCACCTATTAACCCCACTACCTATTTCTATTCCACTGCAATTGGTGCAAGTATGTGAAGAGGGAAATACATGAAATTATATAGATAACAATATATTTACAAAGCCTCAAAATGTGATCTGCATACATGAAGACTAAAATGAGTAATTAGAAAGGTCAAAAGGAAAATGATCCTGGTATTTCTGCCCTAAAAAAAGAAAACAGTTCAGACAAAAATTGATGAAATGGCAAATGATGTGAAGTACATGCACTCACTATGCCTTTATATCTGCCTTCATATCTTTAGGTTCCTGTTACTTTTTTATCCCTAAAATACGATCAGCAGCAGCTTTTCACACCTAAATAATACCTAGGCAATGCCTCCACAGTTGTTTAACTGCTGCAGTTGGTTTATATATGACACATCAAAGCAGAGTATTGTTTAAGATACTGGCAAGGCTTTGCAAAGACTTCAAGAGTCACAACTCTCTGATCATTGAACAGCATTCCTGTTTTTAGGAATGCTAAGAGCAGAGAGGTAAAGAAACAGAATAATGATGCAGATAGACTTTTGGAACAATATATACTGAAATATTTACAGAAAGAGAAGAGATGTTATTTTCAGAGCTTGGAAGTGCATTTTGGTTAACACTTGAAGGCCACTGTCATTGACCCTTCAAAGGAAAATGGCATCCTACCTACCTGTCTTTTTTCCTCCCCACATCACATCCTATGTGTAAAAAACCTTTCCTGTTCTCAGAGGATCATGTTTACAAACACTGGGAACACACTGGAGAGGTGATCTCTCTAAGGCAAGTATACTCCAGTGCATAAGCCACTATCATACAGATCCAGAGAATAGCATTCACACCCTGGTTTGGCATTATATTTCCTCACAAAATCAAAAGCTAAACACACAGTGGAAAATAGCAAAGTAAAATAATAAGACTAAGTCATGCTGTGATTTAGTTTGCCATACAGCTATAGTCTATTTAAACTTCAGTGCTTTCTTCACTCCTCTTGAAGTTCAAATAGGAAAATCTACCACTGCCTTTACACCAAAGTGCATTGCTGTTGGACTCTGCATGTGTACCAAGCATAAAACATTTCCTTTCAGTGAGACCTGCAGTCAGAAAAGAGTATCCCTACTAGAAAACCTGACACACCTACAGAGATGTTTTAATTTATATAAAAAGAGCTGATATCAACTTGAAACAGTAATAAGACCTGGAGCTGAGACACTCATCAAGTTATAAATTTTAAATTTTTGTGTTATCATTTATGCAATAATGGGTCAATCTCTATCTATACATCAATGCAGTCCTTTTTTATGGTATGGCTTCAAAAGAAAACTTTTCTTAACCTATCTTATATCTATTCCTCTACTGCACTCCTTACGGGAGCTTCTAAGTTATTACAAAGAGAAAGATTACAAATTTCATACTTTTAGGGTTCTTCTTTAGAATCTGCTTGACTTCACACTTCAAATCCTACCTGCACAGGAAAAATTAACCTGCACAGGAAAAATTAATGTGTTCTCCTGCTCTAAACATAAAATAGCAGGTTAGATTTTTGTATGGTATTGTTGTCAAAGACTAATAAAGATCTGATACTAGAAACAGACACTACCTTGGCTATCTTACCAAGCCATTTCATAGATAAATCTTTCCAAAACGTCTTCTTTTTTATATCCCATTTTCACCCATACCAACAATACTACGAAAAGAGTTATTATCTCTCTCATAACTGATCATATGCCATTCAATGTCAAAGCACACCCAAATGCCAGGTATATGTGTATCTGTATGTCTATGTATATGTACATGTATTAAAGAGATTCACATCCACACATAGGTGCCTGCATGTTTATCCTGGAGATGTTTTCTTTGTTTAATTTCATGCCTCAGTTGTTTTAAATATCCAAAACTAGGAACCACATATAAACATCAAGAAAAAGAAATACAACATGTGTTTCTTTCTATTACAGCAATAAAAGAGAAATTAATTTCTTCTCTCATCTGAGCCTTTAGAAATCTATACCACAACCTGAGTCTTACATCAAATGATGATGTTGAGTCTCTCTACTTTGCTGTTTCATATCTATCATAGCACTCATATTTGACACAGACAGCAACTCTAAGAGATGTGTAACAAACCATCCTAAATAAAATAAACCCCACCCACCACTGTATTCTTGATCTATGGCCTTTAAGTATTTTTACAATCAAATCTTTTCTTACAGTGTTATGGAAAGTCATTAGAACTTGAAACATCATGACAAAAACTAGAATTTTTCTGTAGTAAATGCTAGAGAAAAACAAATATTAGTTATGGTTTGAGATGTCTGAAAACATGGAAAATCATGATAATAAAAAAAGAAGTCTCAGCTGTATCTTGGACAAACCAACCCTGCAGTCTTGGCTCTACATGAAGCAATTTGAACAATAACTTAATGGAGCCTAATAAAAAAGCTAAGGTCTGTGCTGTTGGTTAGAAACTCGACAGGAATCCAAAGTTGAGCACAAAAAAATGCTTAGCATCAGAGGCTCAGCTGTATTCATTGTTTTCTGGTAAAACCAAAATAGCATCACGATCTCTGCCTGCATCTTGGCAATCCTCAAACATCAGAAACATGCATTTTCTAACAAACAGGTCCTTATGACTTCTCAGCACAGCTTTCCTTTATTTAGACCACTATTTCCCTGTATTTTTCTAGGACCATGAAGGGTGTGAAAGACTTTGAGCCCAGGGTGCACTGTGCAATGGAGCTGTGTCCAGCTAGCCTAGAAAGTTGTGGGAAACTTTGGAATTACTTGTGCTGCTCTTTGCCCAGAGAAAGAATTCTAACAGTCTTCCAGGCAGGACCCTAAAAAAAGCAAAGTTCATAGATACAAAATTCCCTGTTTGCTTCTCTGTTGTTTTTACCTTATCAATATAGCTCTCCTGAAGGCCAGCTTTCTTCAGATTGAAAATCTGGAAGCCTCAGGTGGATCTGAACAGTTGGTCTTTCTCCTGTCTTTTTTAGCCCAATGGTCTACTAAGAGAAAGCTGGCTAAAGCTGGCTAAAGAACAACCCAGTCACTGATGCAGAATGCAGGCTCCACGCTGTTAAGTTCATAAGATGGCAGTGAGTTGTCTCACTTGTGAGGTGTCAAACACAGGAATACTGACAGGAAAGTTCTAACCGTGGCCAGGTTATGTCAAGATGAACATATTTAGTGGTATAAGGTCAATCTTAGTGATTCTTTGGTGATTTTTGATAATATAAAACAAATCAAAGCTATGGATATAAAAAGCAGAGTCTAATAAAGAGAGGTAAATACCTAATCCTAGCTATTCACCACTTCATAAACCTCAGTTTTCACTGTAACTAATTCCATAGTGATGGAACTGTTCACGCAAATGCTGGTAAGAGGTGTGAGTGTAAATCTCCCAGAAGGTCACTTGAATATGTTTGCTAAGGTCTGGCTGACACAGCTCTGATGGGACACCCAGGATGAGAGATGAATATGGTCTCTGTGCAGTATTGAAGAAAGGGAAATGCACAGCAAAATGTGAAACATTAGTATGAAAAACTGGGAGGAGCATTTATTTCTGATTTCTATGTACAGAACTCAGAGAAGCTGTGCAGTGCTCAAGACAGCACTGAGAACTTCTGAGCATGCTTTCTTTTACTCTCTGAAACCCAGACAGGATGAGACTGAAAGACAGACAGACAGAAATTTGCCTTTTAATGCTTATTTAGCCATAAATCACTGCATACAATAACAACATAAATCTAGTGCAAATTCCATGCCACTCCTTGCATTTTTCCCTGACTCTATCCATGGTGTCACTGGAAAAAGCTAGCTTTACTTTAAAAGAAAACAAACAAACAAAACAACCCATGGAAGAATGTGTTTAAAAGTCTCCTGCATAAGAAGCAGCATGCTAGACCACAGACTGAAAGCACTCAGTTTGGACCAGGGCAGAAAACCTTAGGAGGTACCTCCAGCACAGCATTTAAAACATCGTGTTAACAGGACTGAAGCTCCTGCCAGGCTTATTGGTCTTCCACGCCATCATGGCAAGAGAAAGAAGTTTTAGCAAAGCAGACCAGCTGCTGCTTAGGACAGACATCTTAAAGTATGCTGCAGTAGATACAGTCCTTTAAATCAACCTTCAGCCCTTCTCTGTTACTAGCTGCTATCAACTTCTTTACTTTTTTATTTAGTAACAGGCACATCAGGGTAGGCTTTGCTCTCCATGAAAACTATTTTAACACAAAGCAGATTTGGATTCTTATTTGTTTTGAACCACAGGCGAAAAAGCAATACATTTAGTTTGGAAGAAGACTGCCAAGTGGATGAAAAAGGCCTGCAAGTTTTCCTTTTGGTCGCCCTTAGCATTTACGGTCAACTTTTCCCAGCTCAAACCCCAAAGTCTGCTCTCAATTAGCCTGGCATAGATCAGACCAACTCCATTGACTTCAGACAACTTTTCTGGATATAGAGCATTGTGAGACAGAACAGAATTTGGCCAATATTGTCTTTTTTTGTTGTTGTTTTACCGGCACCATGAATTTCTCTCTTTTCGGAAGACTTATCAGTTGACACAAAGCAGATGACTGTGGACAACCTGTTTGATGTGGTAAACAAAAGCAAAGCAACTGCCAAAACAGCTGATGAGCTAGAAAGAAAAGAAACATGAACATTGTGGGAAGTAGAATTATGGGAAAGAACTTCAACCTTCTGCTGATTTTGATACACAAGTCCAAAAATAACCTAGAATATTTCCCAAAATAAAATTTAGTACAGTGTAAGAGTGCAACTTCAGTCTCTAACCGTGTCCATCAGAAGCAATTCCGCTGGGTCTACTCCACTGTAGAAGCAGACATAAGACATCTGCAGCCACACACAAAGTTTAGAACTTTCAGCAGGAACAAGACAGTAAGATTATCATTAGTATTGTTACAATTCCTACTGGGAAAGAAAATGTAGTGAAGGAATAAAGACTGAAATCCATTTTGTAACTATGTTTTGGGAAATACAACACTGCAAAAACTTACTGCCAATTTTTTTTTTCCTTTCTCAAGAGAGACCAGGGTTACGAACCAAAGGGTCATTAGCAGGAGACAGTTCTTTCATGGCTGAACAGAAGTCACTTTCAATTTACAGAGGTAATAAATAATTTTTATCCATTTGTATATATTCCTCTTTATAACATTAACAATGGAAGCAGTAGGGTCATAATGAGCATTTCTTTTGACAAAGTCAGTTGATGCCTGCAATGTATTCTAACACAGGATTTTAAAATTTCAATACAAATTACCACAAGATCTAAACTTATGATGCTCTATTCAAGCCCTTTAAACCAAAAAATATCTTACTTCGTGCTCAAATTTGAAAATTTTCTTCCAGAGAACCTCTTTCCATTTAAGTCAAATTCTACAAAGTGCAAAAACCTTAAAGGACATATTCAACTTCACTGTTTTTCTGCCTAAACATTAATGAATAGAAGCCATAAGGTTTTTCCTTTCTTCTTTTCTCTCAGTTTAGCTATCAGGTGTAGAGATACTGTTGCACACATCTGGACTATTTCACTGGAAGTTGAGACTTACTGGAATATGATAAAGCAGGAAGGCTGTTTTTCCTCTCCCTATCACAACTACAGATTTGGGCAGATAATGAATCTAAAAATGGGAAGGACAGAATCTGCTTATCTGAAAAGCTTGTTTACCAGAAACACTTTACCAGAAAAACAAGAATTATAAAAGATCCAACAGTTGACTAACTGCTTTTTATGGTAACTTAAACAATTTCACTGAGCCTAGAACTTGCATCCTCAAATCCTGAACATACTTTGTAGTCTATAATGTCCCATGGGAAAAAAATCTGATTTGCCAGCTACAATAATATTCTGTCTTTACCTGCTAAGAGGACTGGAAAGTGGGGGTGGAGGCTGAGGCAATATTTTTACTTAACTAATATGCTAAGTAAAGATCAGAGTTACACACATTCATAATTGAATGCCTGTTTCCTTACAGAGCCAGGTGAGCAAGTTGGACATTTCAAATGGAATTGAAGAGAATTTAATTATTGTCCTACAGAAGATAACTGCAACATGAAATTAAAATTGATTACTTAGATAAAGATTTCTTTCTTGTATTCAAACTTAAATTATGCTTTAAAATATGTCACTGTCAAAGAGCATGTGAAGCAGAACTGTATAATTTTTTTAAAAAAAGCAGCATTATTACTGAAATTGTTATGTTGGTTTAAAAATATTTCAGAGTTTCTGAAACCAATCTGTTGTGCTTTTATTCCCTCTATTTTATTCCCACTAAAAATTAGCTCCAACACAAATTTATTAGAAGTTACTGAAGATTGCAAAATAAAGCTAGCAAGCACACACAGTAATAGTGAGAAGACATATTGGTAGAAGTTGTCCTGGATGACTTCTATTTGTTTAATTAATTAAGAGCAGGGGAATGAAGAATTTCTGCAGAGTTGAAGCATCTCCTCATTTCCAATCCAAATTCATTGGTTAAACAAAAAACCACCACAAAAAACAAAAAAAACCCACCAAAACAAAACAAAAAAATCACATAATCATAAATATCTGATCCACATCCATGGCTACAGATTCGCAGTGATATTTTTAAGTCCTGAAGCAGAACCCAAGGTCATGCACAAGGCATCCTATGCAGAGCAGCTGAAGCTCCCAGCTGTACTCACACTGAAGATGCTTTAAACTCATCCTCAAATGCATTATCATCATTGTGACCAGCCTGTAAGACCGTGGGGCTCTCAGCTCTCAGCCCACTAAAGACCAGGCCACAGAAGGTGATGGAAAACAAGTAATAATGTGTTGTCAAATGCCAAAAGAAAACAAAAAAGAAAAAAAAGTGCTATATATGTAGTATACAACATGCAACTACTGTTTCAATTATCTGGAGTCTTACATTTTCATATTGCCAGAACCCATTAAACTTTGGTCAACTCAGCTCTCTTTGCAAGAAGGACTGGTTTACAATGCAACATAGGATTTTAAGACTCTAAGTTTACATGCCCTGCTAACCAAGAGAAACCTCCAATGAACTTCCCAAAGGTTATAATTAATATAAGATATGGTCTTGTACAGACCACACTTCTGTTTTTCAAACTGCATCTTCAGCAGTGTCCAGCTTTTGCTGTCTGCAGCTTATGTATCACCACCTGAGCCAGATCCCTTTTAGAGTCAACAAACTCTAAAGAGTTTGTTGGCTCTTTAGAGCCAGTCTCAGAGCTTGATTCACCTTGATCAAAATTTCAGGCATGTAGAACACATCAGATAACTGAAGGCCCACCAGTGCTTGCTGCACTCCACTGACATCAAAGAGAGGAGAGCTGATCAGACATCTAACATTGATGAAATTACTTCCAGCCCTCCTGTGCAGCAGTCAGACATACTGAGGATCTGCAACTCCTTTTTTTTCCTAAGCACACACAGCCTAAGCCAACCATCATAGGACAGGCAAAGACACCATCCTTGACTGACTCCACGGCTGCAGACTGCTGCTCAGCTAGCCATTACAGCCTGTCTTTTGCATATTATAAATCATTACATATAATCACTACTATGCTGTAGCCTCAAAGGCAAATATTTATGCTGGAATGAAGAGGAGGAAAAAAAAATTAACTGTAACATACACAGGACAAATAGCTCTGAATTAACGTTACCATGCTCTTATTACAATCTTTTGTTACGTGGACATAGCAAATATAAAATCTGTCAATGGATGAAATTAAGCTGAGGTAGCTCCCAATGCTCTATCTCATACTTACTTAAGATGTATGGTACCAAAGAACTTAGCTATGCAAGTCACCTGCAAATCCATTTCTTTTTTGTGCTGGTGTTTTAACTCTGAATATGATTTTTTGTTCATTTTTATTTCAATGCAAAGAGGAAGATAAAGAAAAGCCTATCTTATTAATGAACAGAACAGTAACGGGAGAAGAAAGGAGCGTCCCTCAGCTCTCACCCTCACCTCTCACTGAGCTCTTCCCCGCGCTGCCCGTGGCTCAGCACGAAGCTGGACTGCCCGCAGGGGCTGGCGGGGGCCGACAAGGTGCTCTTGACGTTCTGTGCCGAGTGCCTGCGGCTGCGGCGGCGCTCCAGCCCCCGGCGCTCCCCGGCACCAAGGCTGGCCCTCCTCCGGTCCTTGCGCCCGCTGGGAGGGGGCTCGGCACTCTCATCTCCATCCTCATGCCTCAGTGTCACCTGAGAAAGAAAGGAAAAAGGCTGAGGTGGTCGCTTCAGCTACCACACCTAGGCTTAAAAATTTCCTTGTCTCAACATCATTAACTCCTATTAGCATCCCTGTTTCTACAGCCGTCCCTGAAAGTCGCTGGCTATCCATTAATGCAGTGTGGCAGCTCTAACAAAGGAATTATATACTGATGCCTTGCATACAACACCACAGGACCTGTAACATCACATTTATGTATCTCGTAATCTGTTTGTTTTCTTTTCAATGTGGGACTGAGTTTTCAGAAAAGCTGAGCAGTCTTGGACAACTAGTTGTCTTTATATCCTTCCAAAATACTTAGGTGAAGACTTGGTTTTAGTGAAGTCAACAGGAAAAAACTCCATGCATTGACTGATTCAACATTTTCTCATGGTCAGACATGACACCATCTAGAGTGTGTTGGAAATAGCAGAGGACTAAAGTATGGGTGCAACATCAAATATCTCAAACTGCTGCACACCCCTGATGTGCCAATGTGAAGCACCTCTAATAGAAACAAAGCGTTATCTTATGGTACATGAGGAGAGAGATCCCTGGCAGAAACAACATAGTAACTAATGGCTCTCATCTGAAATGCAGCCCAACATTTAAATAATCATTGCATGAGAAAGATCCACTCAAATAGGCAGAGGTACAGAAAGGGCGATGTGTGTCATCAGTAGAATGCCTATCTCCTTGTTTCTATTAGTCTTGTTAGTCTGGTAATTCTTACCAGAAGTTTTTTAAAAAAACAAAGGGGGAAGTGAGATATCTCTGCTTGGGGTGTAAAATCTGTTTCTGTGAGGAAAAACAGATTTTTCAGGTAAAAAAACAGGATTGGCAGAAAAAAAGGAAGAACCTGCATAAACATGTTTAAATTTATTTTGGTCATCAAGAAAAAGCTGGCACCCAACTAAGCCAACAGCCAATTCTGCAATTAAGTCTTTCAGTAGGTGCAGCATGCACAAAAAACCAATCCTTCCTTTTAGGATTAATCACTATATTTTAAAAAGGGCTTTTTAAGATGATGCATCTGATGACAGAATAAGGAAGAACATTATTGACCCCTCTCATTCTCTTGTCCTTCCTGAAAATTGCCATATGTAAAGCTTAACTCTGCTTGTTAGTGAAGTAGCATGGGAGTAGAATTGATGGAGAAAATGGAGAATCAAATCTATCAAATCCTTTGCTGGACTTAGGCAGAGATGAAGTCATTTAATTTTGTCACATTAGAACATTTATTCACATTTACATTACAACTTCAGCCTAAACCTCCTAGCTCCAACAGTTCCCAAAGTCTGAAAAAAGGCTAATTATTAAGAAACTGGATATCCTACCCCAACATAAAAATGCTTCAGAAGTATTCATTTTATACCTAGGTGGTAAATGTTTTTTTTTGCAGCATTACTCCATTGCTGCAAACTGCAGAGGATCTGTTCCAGTGTAAACTCTTAAACATGGACTTGCTGGATATTCAGTTGCAGAACAAGTGGTATTTGTGAAGTTGAGTTCAGCCGAACCTTTTTGACAAGCTGAATACTTTTGCACATGAGTAGAACTTCTACTTGCTTCAGCATGTGACTAGGAGTTGCAGAGAGGAGGCTAGTAAATGTGTTGGTTTGCCTTGGACTATGCCCCAGCTTTAATATGGAATGCCTTTGCATTAAAGGCAGCTATGTGCCATAGCAGGTCACATACACAAATGTGTATAATACTTACAGCAACCAGATGGTTTTCTTTGAAAATAGGAAAGATAACCAAATTTCACCCAGGTTACATTCTCCCCCTCCTCTCAGCTTTGAAGTCTGCACAAGCTGTAAGATGCATAAAACAGGGCATGTTATGTTACCTCATAAATGTTAAATTGCTCAACTAAGTCCAAGTCTGTTCCTTTCTTGTTCAAGTGTCTCTGTGAAATAGCTTCAATGCCTAGCTCTTCCAGACAGTCCACCACATCGTAGAAAGAGTCTTGATCTGGCAATCCTGACAGCGTCTAAGAATCAAAGGAAAAACATTTAAATCTGTTTGTTTTGAAAAGAGTTAAACAAAGGATTTTAAAAGCGGGTGGCAAGTGGTGCTATGTATGATTTCAATAAAGCAAAACCCATGATGTGGGATTAGAGACACCGATAGAAAATACAAAACAAGTGGCACAGCTTTTAACAAACAACTCTCTGCACTGTGTAGAAAAATGACTATTTGGCAAAACAAATCAATGTTGTTATTTCATACAAAAGAGTATGGAAAATTTAGGTCTTTAAAATACACAGTTGGATTCTTTCTTGCTGCATTCAAGTACAGACTTAAGGAACAGAGAATTTTAAACCATCAAACACAAGGATAAAAGGAATGAGGAAGAAAAAAAACCCCAAAATATTTAACTAAAAAGGGGAAAGCTCAGTTCCTACTGATTCCTGTAAGTTTAGCTTTAAGAAGAAAAAGTCCAATGCACAGCTGTGTGATGTCAGGATAGCAGGAAATATCCTGCACCATGTGCCTACTGTCCTCCACACCTGCAGCAGCAGTCATGCTCCCTGAGCACAAATTGGTTTGTATTACAGAGATAGTGAATCCTCTCCTACCTTTCACATTAAAAAAGTCTTATTAAAGGTACACTGACTCCTTAATTCCTACTCCAGCTTGGTGCTGATTTCTAGTCAGTTTGTGCTGATTTTTTACTGCTCCTTATGCATGATGCAGAAAAACTAGTTTAACCCTGCACGTGTTGAGCAGAAACTACTGAACACACTGTGTCACCTACCTGCAGGGCAACACAAGCCTCACCACAGGAACCAGCCTATGCAGAGCTGATGCTGCAAAATACCTGAGAGTGTAGGCTGGAAGCAACACAGTTTTTCTGGATAAGCTCACCAGAGAGAAGTTTACTCTGAAGTAGCTCCCTCTCTCCCATTCAATTAGCTAAATAATTTATCTATATTCCCAGCAGAGAAAAGAAAGCAAGGGAAAGAGATGCAAAACCCAGGCCCTCTCCAAGGAGAGTTACGTCTTCTCATGCCTGGGATGGGATGAACTGTGCTCTGTGAGCGCTGCTTTTCTGGATTCCATCTTTTCCAAGGTGGCTCTGAGCAGTAGAGTGCAGAAAACAGCAGCCCCTCTGGGTTGCCTCCCTACACCAAGCACCTTAACATTCAGAAAAATGGGTCTGGATTACAGAGAGAGAAATTTACTAATTTCTCACTCATTTACTAATGAGAGAGAAACAGGCAGCTGACATAGCTGTCTTGTTGAATAACCTCTTTCCTGTGATATAAGGCACTGAAATATGTGCAACAACTACATACATTTTATATTTTTTTTTTTTTCCCTAAATAAACACAACACAGCAACATTTTCTTCTTCAGTCATTACAGGATTATTGACTGGTGAAATCCACCACAACAGGAATTCTTAGCACAAAGATCAATTAAGTGTTAAGGTTATATGTTCAGGCTTTAATTAAGAATTTGTCTCTATTCAGGACAGCATTTACGCCTCTGTTTCGAACCCACTGAAGGCTATGAAACTAAAACATCCTGAGCAGTGCTGAAAACAGATACCACATTTATTTTGTTCCTTCCTAAACTGACACCTAACATTGAGTAAAAATCTAAGGATTCAGCAAATGAAGTTCTCACACTGAACATTCAGTGGAACTTTAACTTGGATGTGGAAATATTATAATAGAAAAAAGTTCAACTTTGAGGCTTTCATGGACAGCAACTATTCTGACCCAAATGCTTTCATGCAGAGTAGGATGTAATGTTTTATCTGCAAAACAGTGGAGGAACAGTCAGATCTTCTGAGCATTTATTTCCAAAAATAACAGGAAATTATCTTAATGTTGATATGCAGATCACCCACCCTCAAGTATAGCTTTTTTAAAATCCAAGGTAAGGCAAGCTGTACACTGGAAAAACAGCAGCATAAGGTAGTATTTACTGGCAACTACTGCTGTCAGCAGCCTTTTATTGGTTATTATAATTTTAAATCACATGCAAGTGTAAATCCAATTTTCACTGCATGTTGTTGACGAGAACTGGGCAATTGAACTCCCAAGCATAGAAATAAAATATTTTTCCTTCCCACAGTTTGTCATTACACAGACCCACTTTCAGAGCCTAAAGCATATCAAATTCAATTTCTAACTACTCCAGGAAGATTACAAACGTTATACTGGAACTACGCATAACCAGAAGTATCTGCACTGGGATCATTCTCATCTAAGAGATTCATTAATGCCTAAATCCTCACGAATTAAGAGAGTGTTAATAAAATACTGGCATAACTAAATTGGTTAAGCATCAACAAAAGAGAAGGAGAGGATAAAAGGACTTCAGCAATTCTTATGTCTGGACAGATATCTTTTCTGCTCTGGAGCAGGAAGGAAAACAGTCTGTAAATGGATACATGGAGAAAGAAAAAAGAGTACAAGCATGCTTCCTTTAGACAAATCCTTCATGAGGACTCTGCCTGCACTGAAAACTTTGACATTTCCATGTCTAGAGAAGCTGAAACCTTTTGAGCCTTCTTTGTATTCTCTGTGGGGGAAAAAATTACAACTGTTACATGCTGCTTGCTGCTTTCTCTATAATCATGAAAAATATCCCATTAAAAACATCATAAAGCTGCCCATAAGCCAGATCATAATTATAAGTGTGGATTTGTGGGATTCCTCTCTTCCTTGATCTTCATAACTGCCTTGCTCCTTTGACTGTGACATGCTTTTTATTTTTGTATGTTTTTAAAGAATTATCTCCTCCTAAAAATATCTTTATATGTACTGAAAATCTCAGACTAAAGGAATCAACTTCAGGATAATAAAAGCCTCAGCAGGGAAAATCTTTGAGGAAGTCAAACACCAGGTAGGTTACGACTGCACAAGTGATGAAGAGAACTATCTCAGATAGAGGAATGAGTACACAAAACAAGGTGTATAACAGAGATATTAATGATTAGTCACTTTGGCTTTAATAGCAGCTACAGACAGAAGCACATATAACTGATGATGTGTTCAAAAAGAGTACAGCAGTAAGGTAAGGTGGTCTTTTAAACTCAAGAGGAACCTTACTACTGTGGAAGCAGGAGCAAGGGTGAGTCTAAGCATAAGTACAGTAAGGTCAGTAATACCACCAGGAGAGGATAGTCTCTCTCAGGCATATTTGCTGGAAAATATCTGTCATTAAGAAATCATTTTATTAAAAAAAAAAGAAACAGAAACCCAACAAAGAAGCAACCCACAATTCCAGTCATGTAGTCAAGAGCCCAATAAGCTGGCAGCTTGGTGTGTAACCTCCACGAACAAACTCAGCATCTTCAAGTGAATACAATGAGTAATAATAATATTTCCTAATACTCTGCCCTATTAAGTATAACCATAAACCACACAATTCTTTTGTTTGCCAAGAGTATGCTGGCTTTCTGTGCTCTTTAAAAAAAACCCCACAACTTTAATTTTAGTCCCCCCCCACAATTTGTCTATGACTAGATGCTGATTTTTAAAGGAATTTATGCTAATTTCTAACTTTCTAGGACTTTCCATCCTCTCCCTCCCAATAGCATAAGTCAATATTTCAGAAAATATTTGACTTTACTGCAAAACTATGACTTGTAAATCCAGTCACCAGAAAATATAGGGAAATAAGAAAAAATGTAACCTTGCTTAAGCAGAAGCACTCTTACTAGCACTCAGACCTGTTAAATTCATCACGTTTGTATCTCAGAAAATAAATTAAACTATATGAACTAGAAAACTGTGTACAACACAAGCTTTTGTGAGCATGTGATCTTTTCACCAGCACTTGCTTTCCTTCTCCCCTTGGTAGTTTGTTGAGTTAGTTTGTCTGTTTTACTTTAGCACTGCATTGTCAGCGCTGGGAGAGGAGCCATGTCAGACCACAGTTCCACACAACATCCACCAAAATAGCAATTCTGCTCCTGGCTGCTGCCTCTGGGTGGCTGCAGCACAAGTAACAGGAGTGTGCTGATCGATTACAGCTTGTCCTGCAACTTCTCTGTGACAGGTCTCTTCTGTCATATACTCTCAACAGGGAAGTTCATTATACAATAGAAAACATTAATATTATCTGCACCAGTCATGCTAACAAAATTAACAAACCTTGTTAACCAAGGTCATTGCATAAACCAGTAGTTCTGTATCAACTCCATCCTTCTCCTCCAGTATCTCCATGATGTTGGACCATGGCTTGGCTCCTAGAGGAAAAGCAGAAACCATTGGTTACGGTTATCAAAATGGAAAGCTACAGCAAAAAACATTCATCCAAGAAGTAGCACAAGTTG
The DNA here is from genome assembly GCA_013399915.1 of Illadopsis cleaveri. Lineage (NCBI taxonomy): Eukaryota > Metazoa > Chordata > Aves > Passeriformes > Timaliidae > Illadopsis > Illadopsis cleaveri. The sequence goes on from VXBB01010693.1 coordinate 117,504, forward strand.
GAATATGTGGCCAGGTGAAAGTTCAAGCAGAAAGATCCAGCTTTGTCTACAGTTTCTCCTGCTCGCCAGAGAGTGAAGTTAATGTAGACAGTGAAAACTACAGTCCAATCTATCGCAGGAATAGAAAATAGAGCAGGTAGACTCTCTCCAAAGGTACCAACTTCTTTCCCTTGATGACAAAGGAAGCTTTATCAGCACAGTGAGATTGACACCAAAATGCTAAAAATCAGGTGACAGGAATTTTATCCAGCCTATCATAGGTTCATATAGGCTTTGATAAATCTTCAGCAGAGACCTATATGCTGTGCTTTCAGTGTGTCTGCCTCGTCTATTTCTGCTGCTATTGCTGAGTTAGTTAGTTACTGCACTAAGGTAAGTCAGGTTAACAAAACATTGTGGCAGAGAAACAGTTTTCCAAATTACAGGCTATGTGTCTTGGATAAAAGAAATGATCAATGAGGGGAAAAGATTTTTGCTGTGGTTCTTTCTCAAATTACTTTAATAGGAAACCTACCTACAGAACTTTAAGATATGATTCTCTCATTTTCCACCAAGAAAGGTCAAAATTTGTGCTCTTAGTTATTTGCTTGATTTGCACTTTGATTTGAATTTGCATATTTCTCTGATACCTAAACTCTAATGGTTTAGTGAGTTATTGTGCTAAAAGCAACAACACACCACCCAGACTCAGCCTCTTGTGTGGAAGATACCTTGTAAAACTGTCCTCACTTGACTGAACAGCAAAATGGTTACATTCACCAAATTTTATCTAGAAAAACTGAAATAAATAATGAAAGATTGCAATTCAGTGCTTTGTTTGGAGTAAAGTTAAAGGTGAAGAGGACTAAGCAGAGAGCTAACCTTAGCTCAGAGATATACTCAATTCAACTACACAAACACAACTGTGACAGTCCTGCAGTTGCAGAGGGAAACATGCAGAGTATTCCAACAGCCCGCATCCCCTGAACACTACACAGATGATGAGAGCTGGAGTATAATCAGGCAGCAAAATGCAAATGTGCCATCACAGCCACCTGACACTGACTGATCAGTCACCCCAAGGCCTAAATTCTGTATTACCCTGTAAAGCCCTTGCTTATTAAAGATGACATCATATATGTACCCTGCTACACAGACATGAAATCTCTGTTCACCAAGGATCTGCATTTTCAAGGCAATGGCAGTGCACTGTGTGGGAAAATCTGCCAAAAAGTGAATGTGCAGACAGCAGTATTTCTCCTTTTTTTCCCCTCCCCTCAGACAGTCTCTGATTTTTACTAGTCAGGGCTTTTTTATCTTAAGTAAAATCAAAGGAGTAAAATCACTCTCAGCTCTCCTGATGTATCTATATGCATTATTAATTTAATACTAATTCAAGTACATGTCTGTAATGAAAATACACTAGACATCTCTTTACCGGATTCTCTATATTGCCTGACATTTTGTGCAATATATGTTCAAAAGTCATGTGGAACAAATTCACTCAGCTTGCAAATGATATATGATCAGCAGGAATGATATTCTCACTACAAAAATGTTTTCCTGTGGTTTTCAGTGAAAAACTGAAAAATGGAAGGAAATAGGAAAGAGAAACAAAATGGGGAAACCATGTAAGTCTGACTCACAATAATGCCTTTTGGAAAAACAGTGAGTTGATAACAACATAAAAACATAATTATTTAATCCACTGAATTATTCACTGAGAGTCCTTTGTTATTGCAGGCAGGTTCTACTCTTACTGGAACAATCTTGGTTTGTTTTTTAGGCCGCATCCATGCGGTTTATTTTTTATTTTTATCGTAAAATAATAATTTCATGGTCACCTTGCTGTTTTCCTGCAAGGATGATATATAATTTTCTTCTAGCAACACAGCTATTTTATTTCAGAATATGATTTTTAAAAATAATGTTGCTTGAGCACACTTACTAGTAAGGCAGCCCTGTAACAGCTCATTTATCTTTCAAAGCCTTTCTTTATGCTTCTGCTACTAAACTTCCAAAACCTAGGCTTAAATTCCAAATTCTTCATCTTTTTTCTTAACTACAGTCAAGAGGAGGTAGTACTATCAATGACTTTGACAGAGCTATTCCAATTTGTACCAGGTTAAACCTTTCTTTCAAATGCTATTTCTCAATCTGAACAGCCAAGAACTCAATGAACTCAATACATATTTATTTGAAGTGACCGTGGAAATGGCAGTGAGGCCATCTGCTACCCACCCAGAATAAGACAGTTCTGCTGTGGAAGTTGCACCAGGAGCTTACTGCTTTGCTGTCCTTGGGTTAATATTATTGCATATATATAATGAGAATCTGTAGTTTCCAACCTATGATCCATACAGCATGGGACATATGCAGATCCAGCTCAGCTCCCCCTTTCAGACTCCCCCTCCTAGAGCCTGTGTAGTCCAGTATGCTTGAAGTGAAAAGAGATCTGTTCAGACTGAGATTACAATGAGGAAAATTGCATTTGGAAAGAAAGGTTTCATCTTGTACATATTGGATTAACTCTGCCAAAGTAATTGATAGTACTTCTTCCTCTTGATTCTAATTAGGGAATAGATGAATTTCTTCCTTCACCAGATCCAGCTGCAGAAAAATGATGATGTAGAAGAATGATGATACAGCATCCCAGTGATTTTTTGGGGAGCAGATGGGGATGCTTCCACAAGGTTAGGACTTTTATGCAGGAACTATGGCAAAATCGATGGGATTGATGGAACAGGCTCAGTGAAGTGAAACAGCAGAGATTTGAGTTTTGTGTGTTCTCCTGCCTTCTAATGGGTAAAATGAGAACTGCTTGGCTGCCCTTTAGAGGCTTGTCACTGGGAAGAGCTCTTTATCACAGCTATTCTGACAGGGAGGTTGTAGCCTCAACTCTGATGCTACATGCATGTTATGAGTAACCATGCATGGTATATAGATAAAGAACAATGAGGCTGCAACAATCAAGCTAATATTAAATTAATACAGTCTATTTTCTGAATAACATTGCCCATTGTTTTAAGTCCCAGTCTTTTCTCAGTTTCCTCTTTAAATCTTTTTACATATTTATTTTAATGCTTTTGTTCATGTCATACACAAAACCTTGACACCACAACTACCAAACATCTGCACAGTTTGTATAAAGCATGAAATATTTTGCAGAAGGGCAGAACCTTGCATGAGAACTGCCACTAGCTTAGCGAGTGCCTGTCCCCAGCAGCTATAGGATGGAAAGGTAGCAACACTCTTGGAAAGACCTCGACATCTTGTTCTCCTGCCTATTTATATATGAACAAACTCTTCATTGTACCTACAGTATGTGCATTAATTTAGTGGAATCTAACTATGAATGAAATGGCAGGAAATGCAGAGAACTGATAATGAGGGCCATTTGGCTTTAATTTCTGTCCTAAAATACACTTGTGATAAAGAATCCCTAGACAGCAGAGTGCAATGCCAGCTCCACTTTCCAGAGCCTTTACAGTCCGGTGTGCTTAAACTGACAATAGACCAAATTCCTCTGGGGTTCTGAAACAAGAAAGCATGGGAGAAGGCAGGAGCTAAATGGAAGTGCAGGGAGAAGCTAATTCCTACATGATGAGGGCCATGCAGTTATTCATTTATGGTCTGCCTGTACCTCAGAGTAAAGGCAGTACTTCTGTGGATCTCTGTACTTCAGTTTGCATATGGATGTATTCACCCATAGAAACCACAGATGGGATCGCTTTGAAACCAGGCTGAGTTAATGTGGGGTTCTATAAGTTAATCATGTGTGGTACACATGTTGAAGAATTATGTCATATCTCATCACCTTGTATGTACATGAAACATGGAACTTTTATCAAAGCAGTGCTGAACTTAATTACATACCTGCAAGATTTATGACAATGGTTCAAGAAAAGGCATATTGCTTTTTTCTCTTTTTCTGTTTTCCTTCATCAGTCATTAAAGGCAGGTATATCTCACTTACAAGCCACTAATTTAAAATTATAAATTAAAGCATAGCACATCCACATCTAAAAGTGAAGGGCTTTAACACCGTCTCCCACAGCATTCTGCTGGAGAAACTGGCTGCTCATGGCTTGGGTGGGTGCACTGTTCACTGGGTAGAAAACTGACTGGATAGCTGGCCTAGAGAAAGGTAGTGCCTGGAGTTCAGTTCAGCTGGCAGATGATCACTGTTAGGGTTCCCCAGGGCTCAATGTTGGGGCCAATCCTGTTTAATATCATTATCAATGATCTGGATGAGGGGACTGAGGACACCTTCAGTCAGTTCGCAGGTGATACCAGGTTAGATGGGAGTGTTGATCTGCTAAAGGCAACAAATCTCTACAAAGGGATCTGGACAGGGAGGATCAATGGGATAAAGCCAACTGTATGAAGATCAACAAGGTTCTGGTACTTGGGTCACAACAGCCCTGTGCAGTACTGGGGGCAGAGTGACTGGAAAGCTGCCCAGAGGAAAAGGACCTGGGAGTGCTGGTCAACAGTGGCTGAATGTGAGCCAGCAGTGTGCCCAGGTGGCCAAGAAGGCCAATGGCATCCTGGCCTGTATCATGAATAGTGTGGCCAGCAGCACCAGGGAAGTTATTGTCTCTTTGTACTTGGCACTGGTGATGCCTCATCTTGAATCCTGTAATTGGTTTAGGGCCCCTCACTGCAAGAAGGACATTGAGGTGCTGGAGCATGTCCAGAGAAAGTCAATGAAGCTGGTGAGGGGCTGGAGCACAAGCCTTATGAGGAGTGGCTGAAGGAGCTGGGATTATTTACCCTGGAAAAAAAGGAGATTCAGAGGAACCTTACTTCTCTCTATAACTCCTGAAAGGAGGCTGTAGCCAGGTGGGGGTCATCCTCCTTTCTCAGTTAACAAGGGACAGGATGAGAGCAAATTACCCCAAGTTGCATCAAGAATTTTTTTCACCAAAGGGTTGTCAGGTTTAGGAAAAGGCTGCCCAGGGAAGTGGTAGAGTCACCATCTCCAGAGGTATTTAAAAGACATGAAGATGTAGCACTGAGGGTCATGGTTTAGTGATGAACTTGGCAGTGCTGTGTTAATGGTTGGACTCAATGGTCTTAAAAGTCTTTTCCAACCAAAATGACTCTGTGACTATTACGTTGATGACCTAAAAGGGGAACTAAATATAAAACCAGAAAAAAAAAATCTCTTAAGGAGCTAAGTACAACTGCATAATGAAAATAATTAAAAAAAACCAGGAAGAAGGAAACACGAGGTATTTGGGCTAAGGTATTTGCAAGAGCTCATGAAATAATCCACCAATGTACAGGTATGAGAGGTATGAGAATTCCTGTAAAACCTCTCATTATGCTCTTAACATATGTTTATCTAACTACATGCATCAGTTTTTTCAAGTCTTATGTTGTTACTGAAATTGTTTTATTACTTTGGGGCATGTAAATGATTGGCTAAGACTGTTCTACAGATATAGAAGCAAATACTTTGTTTAGGGTCCTCATTTCCCCTTTTTCTTTATTAGCATATGGTAGGTATATGGCAGTTTGAACTTATTGAGAATACCAGTGAGTTCAGAAAGCTGATGAAATACTAAGAATGATTAAAAAAATGACTCACAGTGCTCACAAGTACATGAATATTGTAATTATATTTATGCTTATGGCATTGTAAGGTTTACTGGTTTTAATTCAAAACAGAAAGCCAACCTGTAGAATTCATTGTTTTGAATTGCTCCTGCATGCTTCCCTGCTATAAGAGATAATTTGTTTCTTTTTTCTTTTCAACTTATTCTGATAACTGAAAGCAAAATCTGGCTCCTTTTTCCTATTTCTGGCACCACCTTTCTCCCTAGCCCCCAACATTTTCTTGTTTCACTTTTACCATATCAAGTCTCTCAGACAAGTTCAGTATGGAGGCAGTTGCTCCACAGAGGGAACCTTCCTTTCAACCTCCACGTCTGAGACCACAACAATGGATCTCCTAACCTCAAAAACTCTCCTTGAGGCAAAGGAATGTTTTGCATCAAGAGAGAATGCCCCAGGAGCTTAGTGATGGCTTTGTGGGAAGAACAAGAAAGAACAATTTTTGTTCTATTTATTTGTAAAAAATACAATATACATATTCAAGTATTTTTCATGAGCCTGAAGGGTAACAGATTTCATAGTATAATATCTGCTCAAGGGCTTTATTTTAATGTAACAACAGATGGTTTTGCTTTCACTATAAAGCCTGTACTATTACTGACCTCGTCTTTCTCTTCAAAGGGATTACACTGATTAGATATCATTTTCTCTTCTAAATCAGACTGCTGCTTCCCAGAAGGAAGTGGAAAGACGGTCTTGCCCAAAGGAGCCTCTGAGGTCGGAAGATACAGGGAGGCTTTACTTGGCATGTGGGTGCAGGGAAAGGGCAATGACTCTGGCGCCCCAGGAGGCAACCGAGTTCCTCAGTTTTCACTCTTCACTTTCCTATTATCATTAATTCTTCAAACAACCTTAGATTATAGGGATATTGAAAAAATGCTTTTAAGAAATGAAGGGTATGTTGGACAAAGCAGGCATCAATGACAGCATCTCTAGAACCACTGAAAGCAGTGCTCAGCAGTGCTGGGATGTTGCAACCCCCTGTTAAGGCTACTCACCTCTCTTTTCATCCACGGTAGATACCGCCTGGATCAAAAGTGGTGCGTTGGATTCTGTGTACTCCACAAACACCAGCAGCAGCTTCAGGGCTGTCTTTACCACCAGGCGAAACTGGAAGAAAAGAGTGCAGCTTGTCATTCCCCAAACCACAGCATTCCCAGATGTGCGAAATGACACTGGGCAAGAGGCAAGCCCAGCAGTCCACATCTGGTAGCAACAAACAAACAGAAGAGATTAAGCTGTGACAGGACTGAAAAAATGAAAGGTAGTCAGCTGGATGAGAATTTCATTCACTGGACAGTGCTCTCCTGGGGAAGCCCCAGTAGTCAATGAATCCAAATGAAAGCTTAATACTGCCACAAGTAACCAAAGAGTGAACATCCAACCTCTGTATATCCCCAGCACTGCTGCCCAAAGCTTGATGTACGCAGAACCTACTGAGCTAACACATTTATTTCCTCCTTTTGCTCTGGGCCTTTAATCCTGTCAAAAGCTGTATGATGGGATGATTTACTCCTTATGCTTTCTTCTCTTCTTATAATGCTACTTTTTAATCCCCTAATGATTAAACAGATTGATCTTCACTACTAAACACAACTTGGGGGGAAGCGTGTTTAATCTCCAACTATTCCACCCAGTCACAAAATATTTCATTTACTGGAACTGAGAATTCTGCCTGCAAGTTTTCAAACTCAGGTTTTTGTAAATCCTTAGGAGCAAGTGTTCATCAAAGACTCAGCATTGGTTAAATGGATCTACTAGAATTCAATAGCAAACTCTATCAATTTCACCACAGAGCTCCCATTTCCAGAGAGGATAGTTTGACTAAAAGAGCTGAGTAAGAATTTTTAGTGATAATCAAGTATGATTACTTGACATGATCAGGTATGTGAAAAACCAACTCTTTACTTGAGGGAGGATTTTTTAATAGGCAGTGCTCTACATGCTGAGAGGGCTTTTACTGGGGGAATTGATACTGGTTCTAATTTGCTATACTCTCAATCTAAATAATGGCTTATTATACAGCTTCTGTCAATATTGACTAATTCTCATTTCCAATTTTTTTTCAAGTCCTCTCAACATAACTCTCCTAAGAAGCAAAAAATCATTATTAATAATTTCATAGATGTACACATGGTTGCAAGACAGTGACTGTGTCTATATTCCAAAAAAGACTGCAAGTGCAACAAGCATAGACTCAAGTTACTGTGCTCACATAGCCACCCACAGAGATGTACTGGAGCTCACTTGAAGGTAATGAGCTAAAATGCAGCTTGCTTCTATCAACACACAGTTCAGTGTCAACAGTGATCCCAGATATTTCCCTAGTTTCTTGGGGTTTAACCATTCATGCAGAATTGAACTTAATGCATGCAATGACACTACTAGCAATGCAAAATATTCAGCTGTTGAATCTAGACTTTTTTCAGGCTTGATGTGTTGTCAAATTGTTGAATTTTAGGGCTGACAGCCAGGAAATCTCAGTGACAAACCAGACCAGGTCTCTTAAGACCCTTAGTTAGTCTAATTTGCAGTTGTACTGCTGCAGTGCCACTTTATAGATACGTGGGGTAGTCAAATTAAAGGAAATTGAACACAACAAATGCTGCTAACACAACAAATCACTTCCCGTGATTGCACTGTACATCTGTGTATTTACCTGTTGGGCCAATACCACGGTGTTGCTGGTCTGCAATGACATTCCCTTTGGAATCAAGTTCAACTGTTTAATAAACATACTGAAAGAATTTCCAAAAAGTCTCCACTTTTTTGTAAAGTTACTTTGTAAATAGGAATTATACCAGATTACTGTAAACTATTCTAGCATTAACATACTTCCCAGATAACCATTTACACACTACCTTCTAATCTGATTAGGGTTTTTTTTTTCCCTTAGAAAGGAAAGCTTAGATATTACTTTCGATGGTTCTTAGAACCTCAAGTCTTGGCCATGTGGTGACAACAGAATGAATTTACATGTAAGTGCTGCATGGCAAAGTTCCCATACATCTCCATTTGACAACAATCAGTGGGGGACACACCAGGCTTAAGTCTACTTTTGCAAATCTTTTTTTCTTCCAGGAAGAAGAACCTTTGGCAGTACCTTTGCTTAGATTGTTGCCTGCTGGCCATGGCAGCTGTTACAATAAGGAGCTGGCCCCTCTGCATCTGCCATGCTGCAAATCTTGTGAAGCCTCAGGGCAGCCCACTGCAGTTGCACCAGACCAAGGCCCAAGCCGGCTGATTTCAGGTGCTGTCTGCAGGTATCAGCTTCCTGTGCTTAACAAGCTAACAGATGGTTTTGTAAGGAATGAATGTCACTCAGAAGCAGTCCCAGAGAAAAAGAGAGATTAGGAAAGCTGGGTTTGCTTGCCATTTAGGTCCTAAAAGGACCTAAGTTCAGTTTGTCAATCTGCAAATTTTCAGGGCTTATCCAGCTCCTCATAAAAGACTCAATCACCCCTGGGAGTGGAGGTGCTTTTCACTGAAGGTACATACCATGGCTGCTTTCTTCTTGCACCAGCACAAACCAGCACTAGCTTTGAGAAAATCTGCATTTAAAACAATGCTGTTTCCTGCTTAATAGAAAATGGCATTTGGGACTCCTGCGGGCACTTTTAAACCTGCCTGCTGCTTTGGACACTTTGGGCAAGGACAAAAGCAAACACTGCAATCCTAGACAAAGCTGCACAATGCCTATACTGAGGACTTACCTAGCTACCCATGACCCACACAATCTTTGTGCTCATCCTGTAGTGCTTTTCAAAACTTCATTAACAGTGCTTCTTGACAGGAGCAGGCAATCACTGAGCAGCTGCACTGCCCCTAGGAAACTGAAGTCTTCAGCCAGACAAAGCCCCCTCTAGACATCTGATAGCCTGTCACACCTAGACACAAAAACAGTCCAGAGCCTGACATGCTCACACTAAAATCAGCTCTAATTATCCACTGTGGCACCAAGCAGTCTCTGAAAGGTCTGTTCAGGGATACCTGGTGGCAAAACCTGTGTGAAGCACAGGGAATTTTTTTAATGTGGCCTCCCATATGATGTCTTATCTGTTAAATGTTCACTTAAATGACCACCTGCAGGCCTGAAGTTCCCATTTGTGATTAACTATTTGTTTGCCAAAGTGGCAGAGCCTCACAGCTTTCTGTGTGAGTTCTAAAATGTATTTTCAGGACACACTTGTTCAATTAATTATATAGCTAGATTGCAAATAAAATAACTAAATCTCAAAATTGGGAGCTTGCTGAACAGGAAAAAACAGCAGCAATTCACTGACTTTCTTGCTTCCTTTTGTGAAGTTATCGGACTTTTTGCCAGTCACTACCATTTTATTTCACATGATTTACCCAGATAGCACAGCAATGGGAGCAATAGAAACAAGTTTCATAGTTCATTCACGAGCAGGTGAATCACTAATAATCTGAATCATTGTTAAAAACTTCATGAAAGCTTTTAAGACTGTGGGGTTTTTTTCTGGTACTTATTTACTATTGAAAAGGGGAACAACTGCTTTCTGAATCTGCTTCAATAGTCACAGTCTTATTAAAATCCATGGGCCAGTCACACTTCTACTTCAAACGACAAGAAAGGCAACAAAAGAGGTAGACATGCTAGCTCAAAAAAAGTCCTGTTATCATCACTTAGCAAACATTGGTTGTTCTAATTAAATCCAAATTTCCATGTTAAATATTGCTGCTTAGTTAAAAAAGAAGCTCATTGAGGCAATATGCATACTCACTGGCTTGGTAAAATAATTTTTTAACAGTTCTGAGATTAAATCAGGATTCTTAAATATCCAAACACTGAAGCATCAAAAACTCGGTTAAGCTAGAAAAGAAAGTTCATGTCATGTTTTTGTGTCATGTGCAAGCCAATTTATAGAGAGGAAATGATGTTAGCATCTTCTGGCTAAAGATAAGAACAAGCCAGCAATGTAAAAGGAAGAAGAAAAATTATAAACCTTTTCCCTCTGACTTGTTTTACCTTATACAGTGCAGTTTGGCAATCCCTTTCCCTTTTATCTCTTTATATTTAGACAATTACAGACTCAGACAGAGATACCACACAACAGGCTGCAAAACTCATGTCTCATGGAACAGCTTATCACAGTTGTTAATCACTTGTCTAGAAAGGCTTTAACCTTTACAAGGAATGTTGTCACAAAGTTCATTGACTTACAGACCAAAGCAATATTTGTAGAGTTCAGATCGAAACATTCAGGATTCAATTATTTTTCCTTGTAAAAAGGAAGAAAGTAAGGAAAGAAATTGAATAAAAATATTTTACTTGGGGAGATGTAGCTACTTTGGATTTACGCTACTTAAATTTAAAGGAGAAATGGGCATTGAATTTTTGAATAAAGATTTACTACAGCCAAATCCTCTGAAACCTAATCCAGGTGCAGACTTGGACTTAGTGTAGGTCAAGTACTCATCCACTTGGTAGGATACAGCCAGGCAGAGCTACAGCTAAAGAAACACCCAGTGCAATCAGTGTTCAGCCTGCCAGGGAGAGGCGCCCAGGGAAACTGGAACCTTTCTTTCTCGTGGGGAGCAAAGCTGCCCTCCACTTCTGATTTAGTGCTGCAGGAACAGCCCATTGGCTTCCCACCGGCACCTGCAATGCGGCTGAATGTCATGCTGTGCAAGGGAATAAAATCTCCTTCTGCTCACAAAAGGAGGGAAGATCTTCCTGGAATGGAAGGTTTTATATAAGTATTTAAATAAAATATTATATATATATTATATATA
>VXBB01010694.1:26412-37825 GCA_013399915.1 Illadopsis cleaveri
ACCGGAACTGCACCAACAGGTAAGTGTCTGGGGTCAGGGAAGCTGTTGCTAGGTTCTGGGTTCAGTTTACTATTAATGCTGTAGTTGTTATTTGTTTGCCTTATTATAGTAAAGAACTGTTATTCCTATCCCCATATCTTTGCCTGAGAGCCTCCTTAATTTTCAAAATTATACATATTTGGAGGGAGGGGATTTGAATTCTCCATTCCAAGGGAGGCCCTGCCCTCCCTAGCAGGTATCTGTCTTTTCCAAATCAAGACACTTGTCCAGCTGGCGATGCTGTGCTTGATGCCCCTGCCCTGATAGGCGTGGTCCTCCTGGCTGCCAGGGCACTGCTAACTCCAGTTCCACTTTCTGAAAATCAAGACCCCCAGCTCCTTTTCTCAGTGCTGCTCTTCAGTGTCTCATTCCCCAGTCTATCCATACAACCAAGGCTGCCTGTCCCTGATGTAGAACCCAGCACCTGCTGGTTGGTGATTGACCATCTCTCTAATTTGTCTCTGCAGGGCCTCTCTGCCCTTGAGGGAGTGGACATCTGCTTCCATTTTATTGTTGTTGGCAGCTAGACTTAGTAATTTTTCAAGTCCTGCATCCAACATCTAGCATTTATTCCAGCAAATGTTCGGCTACCTAAATGCTCAGGAATTTTACAGCTATGTTCTAATAATGACCACAAGATCCAAGGTACATTGCAGAGACAGCACTAATAGGATATCATCCTTGATTCTATTAATTTAAAGGTGATATTTCCCGAGAATACTTTGAAAAAATCACAGAACAAATTGTTTCACCTCATCATAAGTTCCAATGAATTTTTCTTTTCTTCTAAAGAAAGACTGGAAAGCATAACTTTATATCATGTCCACTGCAATCTTCTCTATAGTTGTCATTTACAGAGTTTGATACTTTTGTTTTAAATTGACATGTAATATTTAAAACTAGTGTAGGATTTTTACAAAGAGAATTTGCATCAGTTATATTCTTCTTCCCGTTTTATTTGTTTTACTCAAAACAAATAATTACCTTAAAAAAAATACCTTAAGATGTTTATGAATTCATCATTGTAGAAGATAATTCTGCATCTCAAAGAAATCCCCCCTTTGGATTGTCCTGAAACTGACAGTGAAATGTGAGCAAGCTTGTGTCACAAACAGTCTGAAATTGTGATGTATGTGAAAAAAAGTATGATTATTACATATTGGACAGATTCTCTATGCACTTCAGTGCTATCAGAGGATACTCATGACTTTATTGAGTACAAAGATAAGAAAAAACTCAAACATTAGACTGAATACTGATGGTACGAAACTGTTTCAAGAGTGAGTAGACAAGACATTAGCACTGAAGATGAACATGCTTTATCATTTTATTATGTGGTTCTGTTTCTCCTAAGTACTTTTACTATCCATACATTTTCATTTATATTTTGAATTATCTGTATCTGCCATGAAGCTACTCTGAGCCTTTGTGTGAAAATATTCTCAGTCTCTATTTTTCTTAGGCTTATGGACTTGGCGTGCATATGAAATTCTGTGGGGAGGGTCTATTTTCAGAAAATTTTCTAGCTATTTTAAAGATACAAGTGCACTGAGTCTTGAGAAAACACAACAAGCCCAAGAATGTAATTTCATCAAAAAGTCATTGAAGAAAAGGTTAGTTATTTTGCCCTTGGTTGTTCAACAATCTCTTTGTTCCAGTACACTGGTAGTGGGCATGAGGATCTGTCCATGCAAATTAAATTTCAGGAGTCCTAAAAAATTCTCAAGGATCGTCATTTAATCATTCATTTGCACTTCATTTAAATCTTCATTTAGCCAAACCAACTCTGAAATTGACTTGAGGATATCAAAATTCAGTGGTTTTACTATTATTCTTATTTAGCCCAAGATTTTTCTAAAAAGACAATTTAGGTTATTAAATATTTGCTTATGGTAGAATCACTTAAAGGAAAAGTACTTAAAACATGTGTGATATTGCAAAATATAATGAATTTCAGAGGAGATAGGGAAAAGTTCTTCCTTCATAGATTTATGAATATTGGCAAAGTGAAAAAAACCCCATATTTCACCATCAACAGTTACAACTGTAAACAAATAATAGAAATTATTAATGACAAATGCAATTTTCTTGAAATAGTAGGGACAGTTTTATGGGTGGGACTAGCTCATAATTTCTCAATGTGTAAATTGATTTCACAAAGTTAAATGTCTTCTCATCTTGAATGACCTTAGCATTTTATTACTATCCACTTATTTTAGATACATACCTTTTGGCATAGCATTTATGACTAAAAATCCCACAACAAAGCCCCCATTAATTTTACTAGTAACTATTTTTTCCACAACTACCTAACAGACAATAAAATTCCCAAATTTATCCTCATGTACCTGCTTTTGTGAAGTATCTAAAACCACACAGGTCTTGCTAATATCAACCTGTATCTTTTTTCCTATATTTTTTCCAGTAATTTCTACTGATATAATCAGATTGATATTTCAAGGATATCATCAAATTGATATTATTTAGGTTCCAAAGATCACAGGGAAATATTAGTACCTTTACTAGAAAGTTTATTTTAAAAAGATACATAGTTTGAAACATCTTAATCAGTTTTAACTGATCATTTGACAGATGAGTTTTGGAATAAAAGAAATGTATTTGTTAAAAAAAAAAAAAGTATTTGTTTCTGGAGAGTTTGGGGGGTTTTTTTAATGGTAAATAAGAGTCTGCTTCCTCTCAGCATGACACTATGCATTTGAGCAGACAGATTTTTCATTGCCTTACTCACACAAGTAGATATGAATAGCATCTACTTGGTTTACAACCCACTGATATTTTCAGAGTTGAAGTGGGAATGCTTGGGTCAAAACTTTCAATAAAACACTATGTATCAGTTGGATACTCCCACAGAAGAATTTTCAGAAGAGCTAATTATTCTTTCAGGGCATCAATGGAAAATGGTTGTTTCTGATGAAATCAGTGCTGTTTCCTCTTTTCTCTTACCTGAACATCAAATATTTCCTGAGCTCAAAACTACCCAAGCTGTTCATTGTCCCTAGCAAATCATTGAATAAATTCAAAGCTGTACATATTTAAAGATTCCCTTTTTGTCTCTTCTGTATCTCAAGAAAAAAAAGAAAAATCCTATTGTTCAATACAATGCCTAAAAGTCCAACAAAAATTTCCAAATGTGTAGACATATTTCCATAATTTCCTGGATGTTTATTTTCTCTTTGGGTTCTTTTTGCCTCCCAATGTGCTTTGTGATTACTCAGAAAAGAGAATCTTCTTCTGCTACCATTTATAATCCATTCTGCACACACAATAGTACAGGTAACATGTCATTAGTTCAAATCACAGCACTCAGCATTCTTACTGTTCCCACAGAAACAGACACAGATATACAGAATGCTATTTTTATTCAGCCAATAGTCATTTAATGCTTTGTGAAGATGCACATCTTCAGCAGCTTTACACTTAAAGTACCCCTACAACTGTTAGCCCCCGTTATCCTTACCACAATTTAGGCAATTAGGGTGTCAAAAAAAGAACTGCATAATTTTTACCACAATGTGGTAATTTTTTGTTGGTCACTCCTCCTGTACCTTTAGTTGATTCAGGGTTATGTTAAAACATACAACACAAAATATTCCTAATCCCTTGGGTGGACAACTTTTACATATTCTTAATTAGAACATAAATTTATTAGAACATATGAGAGTACTTCAATAAGACCTTGAAATAGATAAACCTATTTCACGGCAGAACCTCCTCTTTTTTCCCTTGTTCATCAAGAACTAATCTCCTTACACCCCTGCTTTGCAAGACCACAAAAGACAACCACAGAAAGTGAACAGAGTTGATAGTGACTACCCAGTTTGGAAAGAATGAGGGAGGAGGTAAGGAAGGGAGTTAAAAATTCTTTTTGTGCCTGCTACCAGACTGACCAAATAAATCCAGGAAAGACTATACTAAGTAGAATTATGGTTGGAAAAGCTTATTTGCTTTCTTGTCTTGCTTTGTATCTATACGATTTCCTGATTTAACAGGCATTCTCAGGGAACTTTGATGCACAAATTAGAATCTATGTCTCTTCTTGTCTGCATGCTAAGCGTCTAAAGAGTGCTGAATAGATTTAAAATCTGAGCAGGACTCTTACAGATTACTTCAAGCCATAAATGCAATTAGTCAAAAATTAACCTATTTACAATTCTACTGAGGTTTAAGAGTTTTGTTTCCATTAAATCAGAGGAAGATACATAAAAGTGAGGTAATATAAGAATTCAGGTACAATGTTAACTGTACAATATGATTCCCTATCAATTAATAGGATTTGGATCATCTTCTTATGCATAAAATATTAATCACTTGAATTCTGCTTATAACAAAGTATTAACTGGCAGAAATCAACATTTAAATTTGAGTGGGTAGGGCTTGGTGGGTGGGGTGGGAGGAAGAAAAGGCAAATTTCCCAAAAATCCAGTAGTCTGAATTCAGAGGTGGAAATAAATTCATGGTATGCATCATGTTCCCCAGGCTTACATGCTGTTTTACTTCAATTTGAAATTCTGACTACATTGAAAGGTTGCTAAAACTCTCCCTTGATATAATTCTGAAAAAAAATTCCTATGTCTATTACAGTTACAAAATAATCACATTTTTAAAAAGCATATATATAATTAAGAGAAGACTCTATCCTGCTGTCTCCATGAACAAGTAAAAGAATTCAACAAAATTGTTCAATGAGGAGCAATGGGACACTTTTCCTATGTTTACTGCATGTGTATTTAGAGAGCAATTCTATACCTTTTAATTTATGCCATGTTTAACTGAAGTTATATGGATTTCCAGTGAGCATATTATTTATAGCAATAAATATCGTTTATTGAGAAATGTTTCAGAGAGAATAAAAATCATACATTAAAATGCTATTACTTTCATACCCTTACAAAATTGGTTTCTTGAATGGCAGGCATTTTACTTCTTACTACTTAGAATACTAAAATTTGAAAACAAAACAAAATGAAAACTAAAAAGAGAGCAACTCACAGACTTGCAGAATTACAGATGAGGAAACAAGATATTGGACCTTAGTATGCCTGGAATCTACTCATGCATTTTTCACTAAAATCTAAAGTATGGATATGTCTTCTAAACACTGACAAACTTACTTCTATATGATAATGAAATCAAGTAATTTTGGGGAAAATTATCTTGTTTCTCTGAAATCTATTGGCCTAACAGTCATGAAAACAAAATACTAGGAACATCATGATCTAATCTATCATCTCTTCAACAAGCTGACTATTGGTTCACAGTCTTAAAGTGAACACAAGAAGAGGCTTAAATAGAAACAGCTGGTGTGGGGCACTTTCCTCTGAGTTACTATTTAGATATGATCTCAGTAATCAAAGATTTCTCTTCTTTGAAGACTTCATAATCCAATTCATGATAAAATGAGATGCAACATAGGACCTCATATTGAATTATTAACTTGACTGAATGAGAATGAAGCATAAAACCTAAAAATGCATTATCTTTAGTGGTCTACAGAATGTTAAATTCCTTAATTGAGTTGATACATAAAACATCTGTATAATGAGAAAAAGGCAGGCAAAAAATCCTCCAATTTTTTCTTAGCGCCTTTTTTCTTAATAAAACAATTCTGCTTTTTGAATTTGCTTATATTATCGACAGTTATTGATAATGTAATAGTAATACTGATAATGGGCAGCTAAGCCAGAAAAAGCTGTGTTTGATCTCTAGACTAATTTGCAAAATATTGTTGTAGCTAGCATTGATAAAACTGAAATTGTGCACTGTTGTTGCCCTCAGCTTTCTTGNTATATCTTTCTAGGTAATCATAACTAGAGTTCTGTTCCCTGAATGAAAATAAGTTTAACTTTTAAAGATTTTCAATGAGTTTTTTTTATTATTTATTTTGAAACTGATATTCTCTAGAGCTGTGTGGATTTGAAGAGAAAAAATTCCTGGTTCAACAAAGAGTTAAAGACCTTTATATAAACTGCTACTATTAAAAGAATAGATTTTTAATCTTTAGAACACAAAAATACTTAGCAATAATTATAATTTAAAAAACATTTTCAACTAGGAGGTAGACATTCTTTTTGGACATAAAAATGGATTTCTATGAAGGAAGAAGTCAAAGACTATTCTATTGTTTAGCAATTAAGATTTAAATCTATCCACTTATCTTCCATAAAAATATCTAACACCTGTACTGTAATTTTGACTCCTTATCCCATACATTAAGATGTTTTACAAGGTATCCAGTACAGGATGAATAGCTTTTTAATTTTGTTTAACTGCCAGGGGTGGTTAATATCTTTCAATATTGATGTTGAAGAACACAGTATCACAGAACAATTATGTTTGGAAGGGTTATCTTGTCTAACCTGCCTCCTCAAACAAGAAAAGGACATTGTCCAGGCAGCTCTTGGATAACTCAAAAGATGGAGAATCCACAAGACCTCTGTGCACCACTGAATGTTTGGGGTTTTGTATTAGTTCTAAGGATGGAGACGCCACAACCTTCCTGAGCAACCTATTCAGATGCTCAGTCAGCACAAACTAAAAAGAAAGCTTTCCTAGTGTGGACAGTCCTGTGTTTCAATCTAAGCCACTGCCTCTTTCCCTGTCACTGACCACAATCAAGAAGATCCTGGTTTTATTTCTTTACACCCTGCCTTTAGATATTTGCACATATTGAAGAGATCACCCTGAGTTTTCCCCTACTCCAAGGTGAACAGTCCTGTTTCTCCAAGTCTTCCCTAAAAGGAGAGTTTTTCCAGCCCATAAATCATTGTGAATTTTTCTGAACTGTCTCTAATATGTCTGTAGCTCTCTGATAATGAGAAACCCCAAAGTGAATGTTCTAATATATAGATAGTCGTGTGGCCCCACCAGTGCCCAGTAAAGAGGTAGATCATATTTTGATCTGCTGACAAGCCTTCTCCTAGCCTTAGAAGCTGTTGGTCATCTTGGTTTCAAGTACCCAGTGGTAGCTCATATTCAGCTTGGATTCCTTCATAACCTCTTCAAAACAATTTCTCAGAGGGGTGAGCCGAGCATGATCATATTCCTTTCCAGACGCCAGTTTCAACATTTTCTCAACTTCATCAGGTAGGTTTCAGACTATTTCTCCAGGCTATTGAGGTCCCTCTTCATAACAGTACAAACCTCTGGTCTACCACTTACCCCTGCCAGTTCTGTGTCATCTACAAAACTGCTGAGGCTACAATCTCCCCCATTCTCCAGATAATTAAAAAGAGTAATGAAAGGGTCAGACAGGATTGGCCCCTAGTGTATATCACTAGTTACCAGTTTCCTAGCAGATTTTATTCCACTCACCACCAGGTTCTGGCCTTGTCTCTTCAGCTGGCTTTCAAATGATCTCACTGCCCACCTCCAAAACTTATCAACAACTTGTCTGTGCAGACATCATGGGAGGGTGTGACTGGTACCACCTTTTTCTGATCCCTGGTAATAATGTTATCATAATTCTGTAAAGAATTCCTGAAAGAAACTGTCTTTGTAATGTCAGGGGAAATAGACTGTGTCAAAAGACAGTGAAATCTATGAAGTAGTCAGTATCCACTGTTCTCTCCTCATCTACCAAACCTCTCCTTTCAGCTTTGGTTATCAAGTTGGTTAAGCATGGCTCCCTCCTGGTAAATTCATACTGACCGGTTCTGGTAGTTTTCTTCTTTATCAATTACCTGGAAATGATTTTCAGGATCCTTTCCACAGATGACAGTGAGGCCTGTAACTCTCTGGATCCTTCTTCTTGCTATTCTTGAGGATAGAAATTACACTTATTTCTGGAAGTCCTCAAACACCTCTCGTAATCACCATGATCTTTAGAAGATAATCAAAAGAGGTTTTTTAATGACATCAGGCCTGGCTCATGGGCACAACTCATCAATGTCCATGGATTTTAGTATGTACATGCTGTTTAAGTTTTCCCTAGCCTGCTTCTCTTTCACCAGTTATATAACTTTCCTATAGATGTCAGATGTTGTCCCTGGTTTTAGATATCTGGGATTTTTAAAGACCAACTTTGCTAGTAAAGATGGTGGCAAAAAGAGGCATTCAGTTCCCTCAGCCTGTTCCATGTCCTTTTACAGCAAGATTCCCAGCTTATTCAGTCCCGGAACCATATTTTCCTTAGTTTTCCTTTACCTGTTGATATATTTATAGATACCTTTTTCTTGTCTTTGGCATCAGACTCCATTTCATCAGACACTCTTTCTGGGCTTTGATTTCCCAACCTGCATATTTCCATGCTTAAACAGTGTCTTTTTATTCCTACCAGATTACCTGCCCCTTTTTCCACCCTTCATACACTCCCTTTTTATATCTGAGTTTTGCGGGAACTTGTTCCTGTTCCCACATGCATGCCCTCAGATATTTTTCCTGTCTTCCTGCTTGTTGGAAGGAACAACTGAACAAGCTTCTACTCTGAGCTTGCAGGACATGAGTCCAGAACATCAACCATTTCTCTTGGGGCTTTCTTCCAACAAAGGCTTTATGTAATGAGATTGTTTCAAGGTGAGCCTCAAAGCCCAAGCCAACTCCTTCTCCATTGAACTCAGGGTTGTAACTTTTTTTTTACTCTGTTTCTTCCTCTTAGGGGCCTGAACGCCATCATCTCATGGGAATGGTAATCAAAGCTGCCTTTGACTTTCGCATTCCTAACATCCTTCCTTGTGTGAGAGTATGAAGTCCAGCAAAGCACCTCTACACTCTGGTTCTTTTCTCACGTGAGTCAGGAAATTTTCACTTCAGGAATGTCCTGTATGGTTTATGCCATGCTGTGCTGTCCCTGTTCCACCAGATACTGGTATGATTGAAGTCTGACATGAGGACCAGGACCTGTTAATGTGAGGCTCCTTCAATCTCTCTGTAGAAGGTCTCATCTTGTTCTTCTTGGTCAGGCGGTCTACAACAGACACCCCCTATTATACTGTGTACTCGAAAGCTCTCAATTTGTTCATCATCCATGGCCAGGAAAGGATCCATGCATTTCAGCTGCTCTCTTAAGTACACATCACTCTACCTCCACATCTTCCTGCTCCATCCTTCCTTCCTAAAAAGCAGCCCTAATAACTCAGTTGAAGTACTCCAATTACTCATGTAAGCTGTTCCACTGCATCAACGTGATTCCAACTAGATCAAAGTTCTGCCACTCTACACAGATCGTGAATTTACTGTTTCTTCCCCATGCTACATGCATCGGAATACAGGTACTTCAGCCCTTCTGATTCCCCAGAAGATGCTTAGGGGGAGGAAAAATATACTCTGGTATTTCATACGGTGTTTTAAAAGTGAGTCATGACATAAACAATAAGTTTAGGAAAATTTTCCCGAAGTTCTTTTGAAATAAACAGAATTTCAATTGGATAGACATATACGAAAAGATAATAATTTTATTTCCAAATCACTTAACAATTTTTTACTCTATTTATATTTCAATTTCAGGAAGAACAGAAATTCTGTGAACAGAAAAGACCTACTTTTTACCAGAAGATTTCAC
The DNA here is from genome assembly GCA_013399915.1 of Illadopsis cleaveri. Lineage (NCBI taxonomy): Eukaryota > Metazoa > Chordata > Aves > Passeriformes > Timaliidae > Illadopsis > Illadopsis cleaveri. The sequence goes on from VXBB01010694.1 coordinate 35,969, forward strand.
ATATTTATTGACCTAAATCAACATATTAATGGTGAGACCAATTTACAGATTAGTTCGTTACAATTTTTTTAATGAACATTGATTCCAACTTTTCTCTCTGTTTCCCATGAGTCACACAGCAATGTTATTTGTATAACAGAGATTATATTCCTAATTAATTTTGTCTCATGAAAACTTTATGAGTAAAATATACACTAGTCACTCCTCATTATACAGGAACACTTAAGACTAATCTCTAGATACAAGATGCATGAGGAAAATGTCCACTTTGACCAGAGTTAGCTTAAAGAGTAAAAGTCAAAGCCTTATAAGCAGCAGAAGGAAAAATTTCTGTCTGCTTGGATCTTGGAGGTAATAACAACCTTTGACATTGTTGACAACCTCATGTTGACAACCTCAACATTTCTTGGAATTTTTGCAAAGTAATCTGTGAGCATGCACTGGAAGCAATAAGACCCTCCTGTCTCATCTTTTGAGTGCTGAACTAGAGGCATAGCTGAAGGGAAATAGAAATTAACTTTAATTAAATTTTGTCAAATGTTAATATTCTCATGAAACAGTAAATGAAAAGTCAGGGTTCTGCACAAATCCGTTTCACAAGGAAACACACTGGGGCAACATAATTTTGAACCAATTTTTATGCTTAGCAAAAAGTACTAAAACAGATAGAAGCCTCTTCTATAACTGGATATTTTACTGTTATCTTGTAAGTACAATTAAGAACTTATCAGAATGGAGTGCAATCTTGAAAGAAAGTCTGGACAGGTTGGAAGAGAGGGCTATCAATAATTGTGCAAAGTTCAAATTTGTGTTTTAACAAAGCCAAATGCAAAGTCCTGCCATGACATTACCAGAGAGCCCAGTCCAGACTAAAAAGCATATGGCTGGGGAGAAGCCTGCCAGAAAGGAGTGGACAACAAGCTGAACAGGAGTTAAAAAAGGCAAATAGGATCCTGTACTGCATCTTCAGGAGCATTACTAGCAGAGATAGAGGCAGGAGCATCCTATTCAATGCTTGTCAGGCCATGCCTCAAATACACTATATTCAGCTCTCAACCCCACAGTTCAAGAAAGACACAGACAGACTGGAGAGGCTCCGAAGGAGGACCCCAAAAATTATCAAATGTCTGGAGAATCTGCCCTATGAGGAAAGACTAAAGGACTTAGGTCTCTGGTGCTGTAGGAGAGAAAACTCAGGGGGAAACTGATCACAGCATTCCAGTACTTAAAGTGTGTCTAAAAAAAGATCAGAATTTTATAAAAATCAATGGCAATAATTATCACTTGTTAGGGAACAAAACCAAAAAAGTGTATATTTATTCTTGTGTTTAAGTTACTATTTGCAAATCAGTTCTCTGTGTAACACATGGTATATTCCAGCTCATGTAGAAAGTAAAATAAACCAGGACTATTTATTTCCCGGTTACCTGCAGCAAGTTTATAAATGTTGCAAACCAGTTGTGCTGTGCAACTGACTCAGTGCATCACAACTTGGTCTGATAAATCCTATTGGTTCAGCTACAGCTTAGTACTTAAGTGTAATTAAGCAAACATGCAAACTATGCAGACTACATATATCCACAGAAGGAACTAAAATTAATAGTTTCTCTATGACTCAGAACCCTGCAGGTGAAAGGATGCCAAATGGATCAGAAAATTCAGACTGGTTGGATCTTAGAGGTCTTTTCCAACCTTAATCAATCTATGACTGTGTAAGAATATGACAGACCTGTCAGTGAACTAATTCCTAAGCTGACACTGGTATCACATTCCACATATTATGTAGGATTCCTGTCTTGCCTTTTTTTTTTTTTTTTTTTTTTTTTTTTTTTTTTTTTTTTTTTTTTCTCCCCTTTT
>VXBB01010695.1:0-58452 GCA_013399915.1 Illadopsis cleaveri
AGCAGCATCCGGGGACATTTACACTCTCCCCTGAAAAGCAAAGTACTGTACCTTGTACTGTATTTCAACTAACGATAATACAGTGCACCTAACTTCAGAAGCTCAAATTACATACTTGTAGAAGCTGAACAAAGGAATCTTTTGATTAGGAAGTTCATGAGAACTAAATTTTCCCAGGCTTAATGGGCAAGAACTTCTGATAGGTATCTTAAGATATTTAACACCGTACATTAGGAATACTGTATTAATCTTTGGTAAATACCTAGGTTTAAAGAAGTCACAGAAATACAGAGTTGTATTTCTGGCTGCTCATAATACCTGGCTGTTCTCAACTTCCCCTTACTAATCAGTAAATTAGTGTGCTCTATAAATGAGAATTTTACCTAGAATTTCAAATTGATTATGATGGACTTCCAATATAAGTCTAACCAAAAATGACCTAAGTATCCAACACAAACCAGTGGACAGGAGAGCTACTAGTTACAATACAAAAATCATAGTGCTGCATTTAACTGAAAGGAGGAAAGATTCTGCTTTTGTACATAACTCAAAATGTGAGCCCAGGTCTTCGCAGGAAACTCAAAATTTTTAGATGCCATTTTTTAATCCCAAACTGTCAATGCAGTAGCAACACAAAATGCAGTTTAACTTTCCTTAAAATAGGCCACAGTCTTATTATCCACATCTGTACATTCAGCTAGCCTACAGCCCATCTAGCTACCTGGGCAATGTTTGTGAAGTCACCAGTGCCAAGCTTGAGAGCCTAGGCCTGGCCATAACACAGCTGGGCCTGTTCCAGGCAGCCAGTAGCTCAGGTGGTGACAGGATCATAGAACTTAGGTTGGAAAAGATCTTCAATATCATCAAGTCCAACAAACAGCCTAGCACCACCACTGCATTCACCATTAAACCATGTGAAGTGCCATATCCACACTTTTTTTCAACACTTCCAGTGATGGTGACCTCACCAATTCCCAGGCCAGCCTGTATCGGTACTTAATACTTCCATGAAGGAATTTTTCCTGATATGGAAACTTCCTCTGGCAGAACTTAGGGCCATGTCCTCTGCCCGGTCCCTTGTTACACGGGAGACTGACGGCACCCACCTGCCCCCTGTCAGACCTGGAGAACACCTGATTCACTCTCTGACCAACACGTAAACTGGCTACTAAGCAGCACTTTCCTCTTACCTGCTAAAGTACACAGCCACATTATACATATTACACCTCCCTCAACCACCCACATGGCTTTTCATAGAGCCTGTCAGATTCTCCTTTATAAGGAAGATGTCAAATACAGGTGGAGCTTCTTCCTAAAACTCAAGGCAACTGTTTTGGAAGAAAGGAGGAAGACAATCCAGAACAGAAAACAAGCTTTATTTAATGATGCCTCTAAACACGTACGGCTAGGAGTCAGTACTTTTACAACAAGAAGTTCACGTCTTGGAATCTCCACAACCTAATAAGTGCATGTCAGTTGTTAAAATCAAGTAGCATTAACACTACCACAAGCAACACATTTTCACCACCTTAGGGTAAAGCATTTATTCAGTAATACAGCTAAAGAAATATGCACTCCAGTGAAGTTTAGAAAAAGGGAACAGCCTCTGTCAACAAGTAGAATTGATGGCAATATGGACCAGAAGTCTCAGTAAGAGAGATCAATGCAATGGAATGTAGAGCACCAAGTAATTTGAATCTGTTGGGTCGAGGGTTGGGATGGGGTATGAGATGTGGATTAGGAGCAAATTAACAGATTTCACTATTTCTCCTCTGGCATTTCGTTTTTCCATTTTCTAGGGTTATGTCATTTACTCAACATCTGCTGTTTAAAATATGCTTAAAAAAAGAAAATATAGTTCTGTGTATAAATGATGGGCTGTACATAGAAAGCCACAGTGGATGATACGAAATTGGCAGTGCCAGAGCAGGTAACTGACACTCTTAAACAAGGAGACTGGAATGGAGTCTCCACCAAAAGGAGTGCAACTTCCCAATCCAGACAGTGCTTGGAGAAGATGCTACACACTCCAGTGAACCATGAATGCACTGCTATGGTTATGCTGCTGCTTTACAAATTCCATCCTGATGAAGGTTCCTTCTTGTCCAGCTTCTAACTCAAGTGTTCTTATCTGAAAGAGAAAACATACTAGTTTGCACTCTATAATATTCAACTATTAAGACAGAAATACTGAAGTTGTTTCACATGTATTAGTACAGCATATATGAAATGGTACTCTAATTTTGATAAGTGCTCCAATCAGTTGCTAGCAACACAGTTACAGTTCTAAATGAAACCTGTATTGCAGAAAGCTTGCACAAAAAAAATGAATTTCACTACTCCTTGAGACTAGTTTATATTAAATTCCAAGTACTTCATTAAATCACAGAATCACAGAATAGTTAGCATTGGAAAGGACCTGTGGTCCTTTCATCCAGTCTAACCCCGACCACCAAGGCAGGGTCACCTAAAGTAGGTGACACACAAATGTGTCCAGTTGGGTTTTGAGTGTCCCCAGAGAGGGAGACTCCACAGTCTCCCCAAGCAGCTGTTCCAGTGCTCTGCCACCCTCAGTGTAAAGAAGTTCTGCCTCAAGTTATGGTGGAACTTCTTGTGCTTTAGTTTATGGCCACAGCTCCTTGTCTCTTCTGTGGGCATCACTGAAAAGAGTCTGGCATCATGCTCCTGACACCCACCTTTGAGATATTTGTATGTATTGATGAGATCCCCTCTCAGTCTTCTCCAGGCCCAGCTCCTGCAGTCTCTCCTCANCGATTCAGTCAATTCTTGATCCACCTCACTGTCATTCCTCTAACCCACATTTCCTGAGCTTACCTATGAGGATGTTATGGGAGACAACACCAAAACCCTTGCTGAAATTAAGGTAGTGCTGATACCATCTGATCCAGACAGATGGGTACCCAAGCTGATACTGAGATGTAATCTAAACTCTGGGTGGGAGCCTGAGACAAGAGGCTGTGAACTGCCAGCCTTTCTTAGGGTAACATGGGGCATGAATATGGGTGACAGCAGCCAGGTGAATGGACAATGACAGACACATCAGGAGCTAGGAATTGCCTACCTTTTGGATAACAAAGGAGAGGAAGACTGGTGATACCATCTAGGTGGATGGACACAGAGTGGGGACAGAAGCTGAAGACTCAGAAGGAAGAACAAGACTTGCACACAGGGAGACTGAGGATGTAAAAGATCTGGGATTCCTTTGCTGCGGGTCCTGCTCAGAGGTACCAGGCCAAGCTGTTTCTGTGTTACTGAGCCGTGAATAAATGGCTTTATGGACTGAGACATCCGAGACACTGCTATGGGAAACCTGGGGTCAAACCTCTAAGGAAGCCTGGTCTGACTGGATTTGAGTGTAGGCTGTGTAAGGAGGCAAGCAGGGCACCTGCCAGCTCACTGGAGTCACCCACTGTGCAGGGGCTTCACTCCCAATAGTGAAAGTCTCTGATATTGGGAATGTCACTGCCAGACTGTCTCATGAATGGCCAGACTGGGAAGTTTCTTTAACAGCAGACAACATCCACTGCTCTCCCCTAGCCAACCCATCCTGCCATGTCATCTCAGAAGGCTATTGGTGAAGTATGATTTCCACCTGCCTACTCCCAATGGCCATCCTGACTACTTGGTGAATCCATCCTGACTATTTCTCATGACCTACATTTCTTCTACATGCATGGTGATGATCTTCAGAGTGATCTGTTCCACCACCTTTCCAGGGGTGGTGGTGAGGCTGACTGGCCAGTAGTTTCCTGGTTCCCCCTTGTTGGCCTTTTGGAAGATAGATGTAACACTGGCTTTCCTCCAGTCATCAGGCACCTCCTGTTCTCCATTTCTCAAGGATAATGGAGAATGGCTTAGCAACTTCGTATCTGCCAGCTCCCTCAGCATCCATGGGAGCATCCCGCTGAAGCCCATGGATTTATGGGCATTCAGTCTGTCTAGCTGACAAGACTAACTGAACCCTCTATGATCAGGGGCAAGTCTTCCTTTCTCCAGCCTTCCTCTCTTAACTCTGAGGTCTGGGATTCCTGAAGGATAGCCTCAGCAGTAAAGACTAAGGCAAAGAAGGGATTCACTAATTCCACCTGCACTGTCACCTTTAAGACATCCTGTCTTCCATCACCAAGACACCCATCTGCTTCAACAATGGCCCCATGCTTTCCCTAATCTTCCTTTTCCTGCTGATGTATTTACCATTGACATCCCTTGCCAGACTCAATTCCAAGTGGGCGGTGGCCTGCCTCATCACATCCCTGCATACCATCTGTTTTCATGGAAGTCCTCCATTACTAGTTCATTTTTATCAATGCATTTCAATAATGTAAGCTCACATGTAGCTAAACACTGCAATACTGGTTAAACAGTTGACACTTCTGTTGGAAATGGGGATAGGCAGCCTGGAATATAGGATAGTTCTATCAACATCTGAACGAACTCAAATCAGTTTCAATGACCTATGACACAATTCTAAATAGCCAAATTTGTTCAGAGTAAACACAAAACTTCAAACTATCTTTGTGAATTCTCAAAATAGAACTTCAGATTATTCAAAATTCAACTGCAAATTGCAGTTAATGCCCTTTAAGGCTTTTTTTTTTTTAAACAGCTCCAGATTACAACAGAAAGTCAGATGAACATTTTTTCTTGTACTTGAACAATGCTGATAGAACTCTAGAACTAAAGAAAGCATGTTTCCTTTATTTTTAATGTCTCATCCTCTATGAAGAGTAAGCATACAAATAGTTTCCCCTCCATTTCCATAGTACAGTTCAACTACTCAGAGGTTATTCATGGTAGTATAGCCAGTGACAGAATGGAAAAAATCTTGATGCATAAAGAAGACAGACACTTACCCTTCAATTTATGTAGTAAGTTAATGGGACATCTGTTGACTGAATACCAGCAAAGATGTTAGGGAATATTTGCTTTCATTAGGAGAGTTTGGCAATGGCATCTTGGTAAATCCTTCATCCATGGAACGATCATCAGCATTTTCCTCTCCTTCTTCTGGTATCGTACTTAGTTCAGCTCTGTAACTTTCAGATTTGTCTCCATTATGTGTTTGATGTAGCTTCTCTTGACTCTTAGATGCAGTCCTTTTTAGCACTTCATGTGAGTTGGACAGTATGTCTACGTCCAATTTTTTTATATCCTCATTATTTTCCAAGCCATCCATTAAATTTTCGCTGTCCATTGTATAAAAAATGGAGTCTGAGCTTGCAGATATGCTGAGATCTATACCATCAGATTCTGGAAGTGTCTCATCCAATATCCCCATGTCAGAAGTTTCATGACCAACAGAATTTAATAGCATCTCATCCATCGGAAAACTGCAACAGTGGTCTGAAAGCAGTGTATTTGTTCTAATACCACTTTTCAAACATGGAATATTCATGCTCTTCTCTATATTTTGCAAAGTCTGGCTTAGATCTTCTATGGAACTTCCACTCAAAGCAGAACAATCTACTTCCTCTGATTCAATTCGCTCACTTTCTTGAATTCCAGATGTTTTTGAATCTGAAGATTCAGATGTATTACTTATGCTCTTCTGCTCCTGAGAACTAGATTCTGTAGAACTTAATCGACACTTCTTTTCTGACACAGGAGGACCACAGTCAGATACAGGAGATGCAGGTTCAGAGCACGCAAAGGTGGAGTCCCCCTCCTCCTGCATACTGGGTGTAGCATTCATTGAAGATTCTTCTGTTACCACTTCGGTTGAGGACAGCTCTAGGTCTAATGAGCCCTCAGTCTGAATAGCTCTTCTCCATGAACTTCTAATTTCAGCAACTAAATGGAACAAACCAAGGTAAAATTTTAGTACTTTCAATCAATCTGTTTTTATTCTGTCCCTTCAGTGACATAACCAATCCAAGAGGGAATATGTATGGCTGCTTTATATAGTTTACGTTTTCTCAACACAAAGGAGGTTCCACATAAGAAGAAAAAAAATCTCTTAAATTGAATTCACAGTATTCACATCTTATTATGTCTACTGTGTTGTGTTACAGAGTGAGCCATTAGAAAAACATGCAACATGACCAAAATAATTATCTTTTTCTTCTTGCGTGACATGTCAATGAACTAACTACATTTTTTTTATCAATGAGCATTACAAAAACAGAGTTTCAAACTCACGCAGATTTTCTGGAGTTCGGGGTATTTGTTTCCTTGTTATAAAGGGGTTAAAAGACAGGGAGCTAACGAGATCCTCTAATGCCATTCCTTTTTCTTCACCACTGTCAGGTGACTCAGACATCACTGACTTTGCAATCTGTAGGATGTTAGAGAGCAGCAAATTCTGAGAAAGCAAAATTATAACCTCTTTGTTTCTGTCAGTTATGGTTCAAAATAAATCTCCTTCTCCAAATCATCTGGAGAATTTGGAATATCCTGATTTTTCTGGTATTTACTACTTAGGTTCACAATGACCATCGTATCCTACAAACACAAAATGAAGATAAGGGACTGAAATCAGACTCAATTCTCACTTCACTCATCACCTATAAATCCACCTTTCAAATAAGAAAGTGTGCTCAGATAGAATATATTTAAGACATTAGCCAAGAACTGCATAAGCATGAAGACTAGACATATATTCAAATAAATCAAAAATCTCAGCAGATGAAAAATAAATATAATTTCAGTGAAAAATGCTATTTACTCTCCAAAATAAGACGTGGCACATTTTACAGTCACTCTTGTGAAGGAATTCCTCAGCCAAACATTAAATAAAATACCTAAAAGAAAAAATACTTACATTCTTAAATTACCAAGTCCCTGTTAAATACTTAACCTCTATAACTTAAGAATTCAACAAGTTCTTTTTGTTTCTGAGTATATGCAGGTGTACTTCAGACTGAAGTGTAATCATACTATGATTCCAATGAACATGCTATTCACTTCCCCATGATTTTTAAGTATGATACCAGTGCAAACTCCATGCTTTCAGTGTGTACTTTATCAGTCCACTCTAAAATTCTGTGACTCTGTAACTATCTAGCACAGAAAGGTAACTTTTGATACATGTGGATTTCAAGAGACATTTTTTCTTATAATTAGTGATTTGTTCTCTGAACTTAGTGATCACTTACTTAAAAACAAACAAAAAAAAAATACATCCTAACCTCTTCTGCCAGTTCATCTCTCGCCTTCTCAAGAAGGTCATCTTTTTTCACAGGAGACTTTGGTTGGGTAACATTTTCACCTGCATTCTCCAGTTCTGAAGTGGGGAATTCTTCCTTTCCATTTTTTAAGATTTTTGGAGACAGAGGTGTTTTATTTCCCACACAAGTACGCAAGTTCTACAGAATACACAGGAATTATTAGTAGTTTTTAACTCAAGCAAGGATATTAGCATGAAGTGCTGTAAAAATTCTGAACTGCAATGGCCCCAGTGTTTAGTCAACAAAAATATTTCAGTCTTGCATTCTAACTAAATACAAAATCTTTTTACAACTGTATTCAAAGCAGGACCTAAGTAGTGACTAGGATAGGTGTTACATACAACACAGATGACTCATTTGCAGCTACCTTGATCACAGTACAGTGAACAGTTGTGCCATGGATAACTGCACATCCAAGTTGCTTCTACAACACATTTTAACCCTTAAACTGAAAGAAACAATGTCTGACCACTGCTCACACAAAAAGACTGTTTCAGCAAACAGGGAATCAGTCACACACTGTATGTTATACAGGAAGTCAGATACAAAGGCACCTACTTCCTATTGTTATTTCCTAAAGCTTAACAAAGTCACTGAGAGTTAGCTTTTACAATTTTGCTGAACTCAAATGTGTAAAAATGTTGCTCAAAAAACAACAAAAAACCATCCAGCGACCCCACAAAACAAACCAAAGCCCCCCCAAAACCACCCCCAAAACCCTTTTCCACAAAGTCTAAGTTTCAACCAATATGAAAAGGACATGTCTTAAGTTTAACTAATTTCAGAGATAGAAGGTTACATTTTCAATTAACAGGTCTCCGTTTTCAGATGTTTCTGACAACGATGGCACTGGTGGTCTCAAGAGGGGAGAGAGGACGTGACTAGACAAAAAAAACCCCAACAATTTTAGAGACAAATTAAACAATTGGAATGCAAATCTTAGAAGGCTGTTACATATTGTGTGCTCCGTATCTGTCCGTTACGATTTCCCTCAATTCGTCCCGGTCATCAGAAAGCAATTTTACTATAGGGAGAGCAGTGTGACAATTAGAGCAGCTTTAGCCCTACTTGTGTATCAGCCTCCCAAACCCAGTAAATCAATAAATTCTGCTACTGATTAGCACACAGAAAAATAAGAGATTTTTCAATACACTTGTAAACAAGTCTTCTGCATTATGCCATAAAAGATAACTGAAAAGTCTTCTGCAGACTTGACAACATTCTTTTTCCTATGTAGTCTTTGAACCATTTCTGGCATCCACAGGTCTGTTCCTATATAAATTTGCTGATATTTAACAATCACCTAACTACCAGAAACTTCAGCCTTCTCAATTCTGGTAAGTTTTGTGCCAATCGCATAGCTCTCAGAACAGCACAGTCTTCACTTGCTAGGAAAAGCACACCTTAAAATGTTTTTGATGTTACCTGTCTGAAGCCTCAGAAGCAGACAAACCTCCATGCTGTAAGAAGTCACTGAAAGAAACCCAGGATTTAATTGTTAACTACTCTGATAGCCTGAGACTTACATGCAACTACATCTACTGATTTCTAAGAACGGATGGCATTCCTTTGCTAACTCCCTTAGTCTCTCAGTAGGCAACGTTCACACATCTGTAGGAGTCATATTATGAAAGACAGCATTATTCAAAAGGTCATTAAATATTCCTGGACTAAGCAAATGGCACAAGGGAAAAAGTTTCTACGATACTATAACCCTCTGCTGGCACTGTAGGAAGAGTAGCTACAGAACAATGTGACTGTAACTCTAATGGAGAGTAATGGAAAACCCTTGCAGAGAAGGTTTAGCCCGAGAAACAGAAGTTTCTGTTCTCTCCGTCTCTTGAATCTTAGAATATAGTTAAAAGGCAAGAAAAAAACCTTGCAATTTGACTGCTACTCCTCCTATTCAGCAGCAACCAGTTGATCTATCTGTCATGAGCTGGAGAAAGCAAGAGTTACTTTAGGAGTATTTTGCTAAATCAAGTAGTTGTGACGTAATGAGTGGGCTACTGAAATATTTCACTAAGACTCAAGACATGCAAAATATGCAAGTCCAATAAGTAAACTTCTACTTTTTCTACTGTTTTTTCCGCAAATTCTCATTAAACATACCATCCTGAGGGTACTGATGTTGTATCCTTCATGGTTTCCAAAGCCTCATCATTTTTCCCATGGCATTCTTCATGACAAGAATCATCATTATCTAGAAAAGCAGTCAAAAAGTTTTAGTATTGCTTTTGTGTTCTTCACTTAGGCTTCCCATGTGACACAGCTCACTCACGCTACTTTAGTCTACTCACTGGATGGATTTTATGAACACTTCAGGAAAAATAAATTAATACTTAAGCAGGATAGTACTCTCAATCCTTTTGCTCAGGCAGTACCTATAGCTACAGATGCCACTAGCAGCCAGCACGTCTTTCTGTTGTTCCTGAACACGTGCAAGAAGCATGATTCTATCTGCTGCCCTGCACATATCAATCAGACTTTCCACTTTCCTTCAGACTATAAGCCCAGCCACATAATCATTATCCCCTCCTCTCCACATACACCTCAGTTCTACAAAGCACAATTCCCCCCACCTTTACCCCAATTGCATTCATCAATAAACATCTCTGTTTATGTCATCAATAAACACCCCTCTTACTGCATCAGTCCGAGCCAGGCAAAGCTTTGCATAAGTATATGTTACAGAAGTAAATGTTTTGAACATTATTGGAGGTACACATACCTCAATCACAGACTGTCTAGAACAATGTACTTACTAACTCTGGCACATCTTGAATACACAGCCAAAGTTTAACCTCAGTAGTTCTCTACTAACCCTAATTTCAGCTTCTGCAAGGACAAATGGCATTTCCTGTCACATTCTACTCAACAACACATCAAAAATCCAAGCTCACTTCCAGTAGTTAGGTCAATATTTTGCTTTTGGAGTTGACCCTATTAACAGGCAGAAGTTTCCTTAGTGGCTGTATTCTCCAATAATGCATCTTAACCACAGGGTAGAGAGAATGTCACAGACATCAATTTGTCTCAAGCTTTCTGATTCTACTAGCTCATAGCATCATTGTACGGTGCTTCAATCTTTTAACTTTTTAAGGCAAACTATCTTCCAAATCAAATTCTGTAGCCTTTCCTCTGCAGCTTCCAGCCTTATACCTACATACACTCAGATGGCTGAAGCAGTACTTTCACCTTTGTAACCAAAAGGATCTTCCTGCCATTGTTTTGAATCTTGACATTCCAATACACCCCTGCTATGCCATTTTTCCTAAAAGGGACTGCAAATTACACGATTCAAGCAGTCTTCCCCCTTGCTTTGTAGGTTTTGACTTGTAACTCTGTACTAGTGACAGACAGGACTTGGTCAATAAGTAAAATGAGGTTACCCAGTAAAATATCATCAGATCAGCCAATTAGCATGTGCAACGACCATGCCTGATCTGACTGAATGCAACCACCACAGATCAAGTGAGGTCCTGATCAATTGGCGCAGTTACTAAGGAATAAAGTTCTTCAGACTGCACCCAGTATTTCAGGGGAAGATAGTTACCTGGAAGGACACCTTCAATTTCTTCTCCTAGATGATCAATGGGAAAAGTTTTACCTTCTTTCTCTGTTTATTACTCCTCCAACCCAAAGTAACCTTTACTGTTACACTGAATGTATTCCCTAGAGTCCATGAATAAACCTTTGCACATGGACATCGATCTCAACATCCTTTGTGCAAGAACAACAAAATATCAAACAGTTCACCACTGGGTTTTTGTCAAGCTTCAGAGACTCTCCAAGATACTATGAAATTGAAAAAAGCAAGGCAAATTTGGCAAAGAGTCATTCAAAACCCATTACTACAGACTATCAAAGACCATCTGCAAATGCAAGCAGGGAGCCTTTTTAACTTTTAAGAATTGTGGCAGCGGGGAAAAGGAAAATAAGCTTCTCCTGTTCACCTACCTGAAAATGACTGACAAAAGAGACTGTTTTCATCTTCATCTGAAGAACTAGAAGATTGGAGTGATGAAGATGGTTGCTTTGAAAAGGAAAAGGAAAAGTTACACAAGTAGGCACAAAAAGTCCGTTGATCAGCAGCAATTAACAGATAGTTATTTAAAACAGCTTTTCTGCAAACCAGCTGTCAGACTCAACATGAAGTTTCCCCTCTCTCTGCTGGGTAGCTCTACACAAGAGCATAACCTTCTGTCAGTGTGAACATCAAAATGGGAATTGTTCCTTCATCAAGTACATGACTTTAAAAGGGGAAAACAGAAATCAGCAAATATTCAGACTGAACATACAAATGCTCAGCTTCCACAGGGGGACAGACAGAAACAAAACAAAACCATAATCATATGCCAATCTACCATTTCGACCAATCTGCCATCTCCAGTGAATACATCAGGTATCGTAAAGTCAAATGTATTCTCTTTACGAAACACTACTTCTTAAAGCAGAATCAGATATACTGCATAGTACCGTACATACAAAGCTGAAGTGTTGCAACAGTTTAAACACTAGTTTATACCTACATCCTCTCTCACTTCACCCTTTTCTCTTTCCCAGAATCAGATAAAATGAACACTTCTTACTGGATCATCTTTAAAGATTAAATTAAAAGGACACTGGCCAAGAGACGTTTTCCACTTCAATTCCCAGACTTCCTGTTTTCTAGAAATAGACTGACACTTTGGCTCACAATGCTGTTGCTTTCTTCTTAGACTGTAACATATAAACATGGAAAATTAATACACCTGTCAGCAGAGATAACAATTCTCCACAAAGGGGGAAAGTATTACGTGTTCTCCCTTATCCTGACAAACCTTTGATATGTATCAATTTATTCATGCATTCATAAGAACTGAAATTCATAACCAAAAAGGCTGCTGCTAGGTAATCTTCATGTTTCTTACAGCAGAATTGGAAAAACTACACTAAAACATATACACAATTAACACTTTAAATTCCCCTAAGCCAGTTACAGATTAAAAATCTCAGAACTTATTAATGCAACAAGACAAAAAAAAAAGGCAAAAATCAGATCAGCAAGCAAATGAGGTCCCCAGGAACAAAGACTAAAATATTGATGAATCAAAGGCAGAAAGCTGAAGTTAACTAGAGAAGAATCTCAGTAAAAAGTCATAAAAATACTTAAAACAAACACTACTTTTCCCAGACGTACAAGAAAAAGACTGAACCAACATGTTTTTGCTGCAACATTTTTCTAAAAAAGACTCCAGTAGATATGATCCTACCATTTAAGAACAAGCAATTAGAAAAAATTTCCCAACAATTACCTTTTTGTGTTCAACTCCTGTAGTGCATTCTTGTAGGACATAACTACATCCTCAATTCTGTGAAGTTCTTTTAATTCACACGGGCAATGTTCATCTCTCAATGTCATCAGGGCTTCATTTAACAACTGAATAACTGTTAGGAAATTCAGTTTTCCATCTTCATATAAATTTCCTGTACAAAACTTGAAGTAGAGCAAGCAATAAAAAAAAGAGAAAAATTAGTGGACAGTACCAATATCAGAAAGTTATGTCTTCTGTAGTCAGAACCAAGACACTGTATACATTATACATAGATTCAGGTCCTGATAGTTTCATTCTTCAAAAAATACATTCTAGGTTAAAGCAATACAAGCCAAGAAAACTTCAACCAATGAAGTATTCTGTCTGACCACTGCCCCAAAAGATATAACATAAACAAAACTGATGCCATAACTGAACAACACCATATACTACAGAATGGAAACAAAAGCCAATTAGTTGAAACACCAGTTCAACCAGTCAACATAATTTTAATGTCTAGACAACAAAACAAACAAGTACTAATTAGGCAGACTTATCAATGTATTTACTGAACTGAAAAAGTTAATGGGTTAGACATAACAAATACAAAACAGCATTATAATAACAAGAAATTTTTGCATATGAATTATATGTATTTCATGCATCCTTCTGCAATCATCTCTAATAACCCATTAAGTACTTGCTTAATTTTTTAAGGTATTTAATTGCATCCCTGGGGACTAAATGAAAGCAGTTTAGCAATTTAGCAAGGACAAAAACCACTTACTCCATGTATGTTACTTTCAACTCTGTAAGTCAACAACCTTGGAACACTCAAAACAACATCAGTTCCATCTAGAATACATGGGTTAACACAGTCTTCAAGTACAGAATCCACAACTTCCTTTTCCTTTTCCAGAGATGTAAGCATTTCCACTATAAGTGTCCACATACTGCGGACCTTAATAGGAAAGGACAAAAAGACTGTGTTAAAATGTTTGCTGTAATACCTATGACAGAGTATCAAAACAGCAGGAAGGCAGATGAAAGTGCTTTCATAATCACAGGTAGAAAAGTGCAAATAACAGCATCTGACAGTAGGTGTTGCAGAAACACTAGAATTCAACACACTGCCACAGCAGGAACAAAATGCTTACCTTCTGAATTCTCTCAGTTGTGTTATTTTTGTTTTGGTCATTTTGTTTCATCCTATATGCACAGGCAAAACAAAAGTTCAAGTGGACTACAGTGAAATTATAGTTCATACTTCATAAAACTGAGCATCAAATCTATTTCATACATCCTTAGTTACAAGGAAAAACACTTACCTGCAAGACTGCTTCTGCACAACTTTATATTCAGACTCTGTCAGTTTTATTTCTCTAATTAAAGTCCTAGGAAAAAAATGCAACAGCTAGTACAGGCTTATCAGAATTGCTTACAGTCACTAATCAATCGTGCACATTCTTTCCATATCTACATACTGAGGCAGTTGTTTCTTATACCCAGCAGCAATAAGTAAGTTACTGTAAGTATCTATTACATACATGAACTACAAATATATTCAGCAATGCTACAGTACCCAAATCCCTCACTTTCAAAAGACCAGAGAACAGAATACTGGAGTACAAGCAGCTGGACCACAGAAGCTCTTCTGTCAAAGTGCTTTTATTGACATTTTAAGCATGTAAAAATGTAGTAGTCTGATTTTCAAAAACACTGGGTGCCTGAATCATGCTATATTCAAAAGGATCGTCAGAATTCTGGTGCATTGTCAAGAATGAAAAAAAACACTATAAAGAATTAAATTTTTGAAGGGTATCACATGGTAAACAGCAGTATTTCCCAAACAAGGTCACAATAGGCACAGAATTACAGGAATCAGAGTTTAGAAAACTTTGACCTCTGGAAATTGTATTTTTGAGCCTTCCATTGAAAGCAGAGCCTTTAATTATGCTACTCTAGTCATCTTGAATACTTCCAGGAACTGAGATTCCACTTCTGAGGGCAATCTTTTTCAGTTTAATTGTTCTCACAAGAGATTTTTTTCAAATCCAGATGGAATTTTCCCCTTAACATCTTGGGCCCGTTGCTTTGTCCTGTCAGAACACATACTTGTGAAGACTACCTCCATATTGTCTACAACTACTTTTTAGATGCTGAAACTCTGATTAAACCCCTAGCATTGCCTTTCTCAGGCTAAACAAACCAAATTTCTGCAGCTTTTACTCATACATTTCACACCCTGCAACTCTAAGCCATTGCAGTCCTCTGCTAGTATCTCTCCCATCTTTCACTCTCTACCGTAAGTGGGCTGATCAAAATTGAACACAGTATTCCACATGTGGCATTAGAATTGCCAGCCCCAGCCAGCAAGTAAGTACCACACAGCTGCTCACTCAATTCCCACTCCCCAGCCCCAGTAGAATCGGAAGAATCTGAAAAATGGTAAAATTTATGGGTTGAGATAAGAACAGTTTAATAACTGAAATAAAAATACTGTAACATAGATGTAAAGAAGAAAGAGAGAAAAGAGTAAAACTGAAGAAAAATGAGTGATGCATAATACAATCGCCCACCATCTGCTGACCATACAACATGGTGGGCTGCTGGTCCTGATTACTAGGACACTCTGCTGCTTGTGGCCCCACACTACTCTCACTTCTGATTCTTCTTAGCAGAGATACTCCCCAGCTAATCACCCACAAACCTGTGCTGCTGTTGGGGGCTATTCTCTCTCTCAGGTGCAGGACCTCACATTGGTCTTTGTTAAAACCTGCACAATTTTTGTTGTGCAAGTCTCCAGACCCAGCAAGACCTTTCTGTGAAATGCTTCCCCATTGCAGTGTATCTTCCTTCCTCACAGTTTTGGCACCATCTGCAAGTTTGGTGGGTTTGTAGTCAACCCTGTCATCCATATTCCGTAAGAAGACACACCATCAGCCTAATAGGAATTCCACTCATAGACCATAGACTTTGAGGCACTATTACCCTTTGGGATCACCCCTTTACTTAGCCTTCTGTCTTTCCAAATATGTCAGATCTGTTCTGAAACAACATCAGGTAAGTATCCCTGTACTCTTGGATGAAAGCAATGAAACTTTTACTTTACCCTCTTCTGCTATAAGTGTTTTGTTGCTTCTTTCACTATTGCTTCTTAGCACAGAGACTGGGCTACTGATCTTACCCATGCAGCCTGAGGGAAGGTACATATTGGGTATTCCAACCTGTGAGACTTGCAACTTACCATTTTGTTCAGAAGCAGATCTAAATCCTCGATGTACTTACTTCCACTTCCTAATAATATACTACAGGATTCCTTTTTTAAGGTCTTATCAGGCTCTTGGAGCTTTAGCTGAACTTTGGCCTTCCTAGCTACATCACTGCACACCTGAGAAACAGTTCTGTGTTTGTGTCTTGGTGTCAGTTCCCTTTTCTACATTCCATATGTTGCTACACTGTCCTGGTACAACACTGGTTACGTGTTGCACCTGTTTCTTTTTTGACTTAAGGAGATGGATCACACATGAGTTTCAGCAAGGATCTCTGAAAGTATCCTATCACTCATGAGCTTTCCGGCTTTCCACAAGATACTTCCTACAGTTGTCTAGGCCACAGGAAACACACTCAAATTAAAAGGCCAGTGTTATCAGTTTTCCTCGTCTTCCTCACATTCCTTTGGATTTAAAGTTCTACAGTCTTGGCTGCAGTGACCGTAAGAGCCCTGTAACATCTCCAGAGAAGTTTCATTTACATGCAGTGAGTTCAAAAAAATACTGAGCCTACTCAACCCACTCAGTGATTGCATTACAACGTCATCCTCTAGTTACTCCCATTTCCTACATTGTTAATGCACCACTGAACTACTTTCCCAGCAAATACCAGGGTAAGCTGAAGTCCTCTGTGTGAATCAAGGCCAGCAGAAGTCCACCATGAGGTCTCCCTGGATGCTAAACCCTCATCCAAAGGCATGAAACATGACCGGTGCTCTTGTATGGAGCCATACTACATGCACTGACACTGCTCTTTAACCTACAGTGCAACCCCTCGCCCTTTTCTGCCGTTTACTAAACAACTCACAACTGTCCATGACAGTGCTCCAGTCATGTAAACTATCCCACAAAATTCCGTAAATTCCACTGATACGTAACTCTTATGCTTGCAGAGAAAGTTTGAGCCCTTGACACTTCTCAAGCCAGGAGTGTTTGCCATAAACAACAGCTAAGAATAGCATACTTTTGGTGAAATAATTAAGGTTTAAGTAAATAAAATGTGTCTCACAGTCACTAAACAAAACCAAGTATTTCATCCTGAGAATGTAATCTTTTAGGATATGACCCTTCAAAAGAAATCATACTGCTTTACATGTAGAATTCCCTGACCATTTTAATGCCCAAGTAACATACAGCATCTCCTAAATGATTCATTTCATTAGACTCTTATGCTTCACAAAAGATCTACAAGCAGTAGAACTGCTGATGAACAAAGGTAAAAGGGGAAGATAAGGGAGAAGTTCAACAGAATGAGTTCTGTGATGTAAAGCATATACAGACTTTTCAAATCCTTTTAAAAACACATACACATAACAGCTTTTATGAAAAGATTCACTTTCTTTTAATGCATTACTTACTGTACTTTTTTCTTATATTCTTGAGTAACAAAGTCTTCCCTTTGAAGCATTTGCAGCAGTTTATTGTATGCAACTCTGTGTCTTGCTTTTGCTATGTACATATCCTCAGGTCTCCACATTACAGCTTCAGCAAAAGGTATACCAGTGCCTAAATAGAAGTCAGCATTTGGATTATATTATTTGCTTTTAAAAAATGGAGAGCTTCCTAATCTATCTAAATCAAATTGCAAGAATCACGAATCAAGATGCTCATTTTTATCTGGACTGAAATACAGCATGCAGTGTACTGCCTCTTTTGCCTTTTTTTCCATTGTATACATCTTATTCCCTCATTCTAACTCCCTTTCTATATTCTTTAGGTTACAATAATACAAGATGTCTGAAACAGACAGATCTGATCCTTCAGGATTCCTCAAGTTCCAAGAAAGAAAACAGTGTGGCCTTCCAGTACTTTTGGACCAAACCATTTCTTGTGCAGGTAATGGTGCAGAGCATTGTACAGGTGAACCTTGGAACAAGACCCATAAAGCAATAGAGAGCAAAACCATCTGCATTGTTTTATCAGCAGTAGCTCTGTGCAAATGCATAGAATCCTGTGTAAGATACTGACCTGAGAAGCCAACTAAGAACTACTTAAAGGTCCCATCATATATTAAAGACTTGACCGATTTACAAACATAACAAATGAAGCTTTTTTGTTGTCCCATACAGCTTACCTACAGAGCGCTTTTTCATGTCCTCAATCATTACATATCTTGCAAAACAGTAGACCATGTGAACAAATTTAGCACCACCAGGACAAATCAGTGTGGAAGGTGTAATTTGTGGAAGATCTATTTCCTTTTGTTTCTAGAAAAGTACAATCATTAAATTGAAATAAAGAAAATAAAAGAAATAAAGCAAATACAACAGCTATCAAAGACTTGTCTGCATACCAAAATGCTGTAGATTACCCAGTAGCAAGCCTCATGCAAAGCTAAATGACTTTGCCACCACAGTTGACACCTGCTGTAGTCAGCAGAAGAGAATAAAGCTTTTTCAATGTTCCCAATACCCAGCTAGTTCTGTACACAAGACAGTTTCAATGCAAAGACAGACATCAGTGTTGGATGAATGTTAAAAATTGATGCCCTCCTTATCCCTAACTGGTCATCTCTGAAAACACATTCAAGTTTTCAAGTTTTCCTTCGTATTTTCTATTGAAGTAATGAATCAGTGTACTTTAATCATATTTAAAGATATTGCATCATTGGTTTTCATCTCACCCACTATTACTAAAATACAGAAGTGTTGAAGAACAAAGAGACAAGACTTTTAGAACAATCATTAAAACAAAGGCAGTATAAGAAAGCAACATAATAACCAACGATACCTGATGCAATCAGTTTTGCTTTGTCTTTAGAAAGCTTGCCTCACATTTTAGCCCCTTTCCCAATATACGAGAAAATACTATTAATTAAGTTTTTCATGCATGTGAATCAGCTTTCACAATAATAAACACTTCCCAGGCAACTTAAACTAACACTCCTCAAGCTGAAGGAAGGTATTCTCACCCAGGGCTAAAGGACTCTCTAGACTTCGATTTAATCAAATACTGTTACCCAAAAGCAAGCCACAGCAACTATTAGGACCCAATTAGGTCTCTGTCTTCTAAATTCCCCAATGCCAACATCTTTTCTCCAAGGAAGTCCAAGATAAACTATATGAAAGAATATAAAAGGCAAAACTGAATTCTTTAATTTTAAAAATCCTTATTTAAAACTGATACAAAACAGTTCCCTCAAAAAAAGAGTAAGGTCACAGAAACCAACTAAGCATCAACTTCCACTTTTCACAATACTCACTGAAATTTCTCTTAGCCACAGACAGCACTGCTTCCTAAATCTAGGACTTGATAATTTTCTGTATCCAGATTGCCTTTTCATTTAAAAAGGATAAGGAAGTAGGAAAAAAAAAAAAAGAAAAAAGCCACGTTAAAACACATTCAAATATTCAGATAGCTAATTAACCATTGTAAAAGCAAGAGTAAGACACATATTTCTTATTGATGCCAAGCCAGAAAATGAGAGGCATATACCCTAGACCAACAATAGATGAAAGTTTGTTGAATGACAATGCCTTCTTTCTGTAAGTTAATTACAGATTATTTCAGAGAGAGGTTTGTCTGCAGCTTTTTCTAACTTGCAACAAGGGAAGAAGAAAACAAAAGAGGCCAAAATCCTGACCATTTTCGTATCATTGGTCTTCCTCCTGCCATGTCTTCAAATGCATAAGCTGAAACAACTCTGCTACACAAAGGAAACCATTAAAAAACACAGGGCTCTTGCCATGTTGGAGGTTCTGGCAACAATCCACAAATGACAAACATTATTATCTGTTTCATCTGAAAGAATGGGACAGGTAGATTACTTATCAGCTATTAAAATTTATATCAAAGTTGCCAAGTAACAGATAGTAACAGAAACAACTAATTAAGGCAAGATTTCGGACTGATCAAAATTGATTGACTGAGTTGTGATCAAAAGGAAACAAATTCTCTGACTACATGCTCTTCTTCCAAAGTATTCCCCAAGAAACCTCCTTCCCCTCCAGCAACTATATAAAACATATCCTTAATTAAGGGCATAGCACTAACCTCAGAAGTTACTTACTTGAAAGTTTGTCTTGCACGGTGCTTATCCAGCTTACCAAACAAGAAGCGGGCAACAACAGAAAACGCTCTGTTGTTTGGTTTAGCAAACATATCCCTAATACACAAATAAACAGCCACATCAGAAGCAGTTACAGTGACAAATTAACACAGCATTTTTACTGACTGCTCAAGACTACAAAACAGTGTTATGTTATAAAGTAATTGATTCCTCTATAACAGTAATTAATTGAGTGCTTTATTTCCTATGCAAAAGTATACACCTTTCATCATGTCTAACAAGGGTGAAATCCAGGGCTGCAACAAAAACTGTGTGGCCAGCAGAACAAAGGTGGTGATTCTGCCGCTCACTTCTGCTCTTGTGAGACCCCCACCTGGAGTGCTGCATTCAGTTCTGGTTCCCCCATCGTCACATGGGGGAGGACATGGAACTAAGTAGGACATGGAACTGTTGGAGCGAGTCCAGCGAAGGGGCACGAAGTTGAAAAGCAGACTGGAGCACTTCCTACAAAGACTGAGAGAGCTGGGGCTGTTCAGCCTGGAAAAGGTTGCATGGAGACCTTACAGCAACCTTTACAATATCTGAAGGGGGCCTACATGGAAGCTGGAGAGGGGCTTTGTAGCTGGAGAGGAATTGTAGTGACAGAACAAGGAGTAATGAATACAAGTTGAAAGAGGGAAAATTTAGGTTAGATAATGGGGAAAAAAATCTTTATTGTGACAGTAGTGAGGCACTGGAACAGGCTGCCCAGGGAGGCTGCGGATGCCCCGAGCCTGGGAGTGTTTAAGGCCAGTCTGGGTAAGGCCTTGAGCAACCTGGTCTAGTGGGAGATGTCCCGGCCCACNAGCGAACCCCTCCCGCCCCTCACAGCCGCGCCATCTTCCCAAGCCCGCCAAAAACTCCAGCGCGCGGGCCCGCCCACACCACGTCCCTACCCTCGCGAGATCTCCCGTCCGCCCCCAGCGCCCGAAGACGAGGCGAGCCGGGCGCGGTGCCTCACGGGAGGCGTAGTCCAGGTGCCGCTATCCCTCCAAAGGGCCCTTCCTTTAAATAAAGTTTTNGACTGGAGCACTTCCTACAAAGACTGAGAGAGCTGGGGCTGTTCAGCCTGGAAAAGGTTGCATGGAGACCTTACAGCAACCTTTACAATATCTGAAGGGGGCCTACATGGAAGCTGGAGAGGGGCTTTGTAGCTGGAGAGGAATTGTAGTGACAGAACAAGGAGTAATGAATACAAGTTGAAAGAGGGAAAATTTAGGTTAGATAATGGGGAAAAAAATCTTTATTGTGACAGTAGTGAGGCACTGGAACAGGCTGCCCAGGGAGGCTGCGGATGCCCCGAGCCTGGGAGTGTTTAAGGCCAGTCTGGGTAAGGCCTTGAGCAACCTGGTCTAGTGGGAGATGTCCCGGCCCACAGCGGTGGGGCGGAGGTGGGATCTGTGTGATGTTTTAAGGTCCATTCCAGCCCTCTAACAATCTACGATGCTACGAAACAATTCCAGCAAGAGCGTTACCTTTCAAGGCAAGTTTTCAAAACAAGCGCCAGGAAGCCCCTCACCTCGCCTTCCCGGACTGTGCGGGTGAGCAAGAGTTTTCACCATTCCTGGGTTTGATTTCTTCAGAAAGTCTGAGATAATGTGGACTGCAGCGGCACTGCGGACATTTCCCGGGCACTCTGTGTCGCCAGGGCCACCAGCCCCTAGGCGGCCATGGCGAGACGCTCCCGCCTCGCGCTNCAAACAAAGAAAAAACCAGACAAAAAAACACCACCCAAAAAACCACATTCTGCAACACCAAAAAAAACCTAACAAGAAAAACTCGCACTAGCAAAGGGGCTGCATGGTTCAAACTTTTATTCCAAGGCATTTCAGGGACCAGACTTCCAGGCCCTCACACCGACAGGAGTCCCAGGATGAGGGCGCAGCGGTGTTCCGGCAGCCCCAGCAGAGCGGAGCTCTGCCGCAATTCCCGTGGCTGCGCTGCAGTCACACCGACCACACAGAGAGGTCTCCGCGAGAGCAGTTCGGCATGGTCCTCGGGAAGAGATGTTATTAAGTTCGCCTCCAATCTCCTTCCCACTCTCCCCAACTCCTAGAGAAGTTACTGTGTGCGAGCAAATGCAGACTCACCAGTCCTTAGCAAATAACTGATTTTTATTAAACTTTTTTTTTTTAAATCACTGTCACCAGAACTCTCCTTACATTCACTTCCCTCTGTTTTTCCAAATTTTCTTTTGTCCGAAGTCTTTATCTCTTTACCCTCTATTTTTCCTTTCTCTTTACAGTCTCTTCCCTTTTTCTTATTTAAATGCTATCCTTATACCCAAAACACTTTAATATTGAAGCATTTACTCCCTTTTAGTCTCGGGCACCACAACTGATAGCATCATGACAGCCAAAATATTTGCACACAGAAGGCATGTGGAAACAAAGGAAGTCGTTTTGTGCATAAAGCACTCTTGCCAAAGAAAAGCTTTAAGCATCTAAGCTCTGTAGGTGTAGAGCCTAAAAGAACCTGAGAAAATCTGAGATAGACAAAGTCTCTTACCCCTTCCAGCAGCAAAGAGGTAGATGCAGCACTGCTTTTCACGTAGACTGAAAGGGGACATTTTGCGGGCAAATCCTCATCAACTCCTTTTGTTGGCAGCCCTTTATGCAAAGCACTGGGGTGTTCTCGTGGCTGCTACCATCATCAACAAAGATTAGATTAGTTGGATACACTGGTTAGACTATACCTGGCTTGTAGAATGGGAGCCTGACACCCATGCTAACCAATTTATGTAGCGTGCATTCCTTACATTGAAAAACCCAGATTTTTGATGCAGCTAAGTGAAACAGTACTGATTTTTTAAAAAAATATCCCCATAATCCCTAAGCTAGGCAGGTTCATCTTGAAAAAGGAGAAATCTAAATTAAACATGGCAAAGGTACACTGTATCAAAAAGACATTTTTATGCTTCTCTATTCAGCTCTTTGCCCTGTAGTGTAAGGGCCATTTGTGCGTGAAAAATCCTGTTGATCCTCTTCATCCAAATCCAAAATGTCTGGGACATCATCTGACTCTGAAGACAGGTCTGTAATAGTGAAATCTGGAACCTGTGTAGGAATGAAACTTCAGTCAATTTAAAAGTAAAACTAAACAAATTTGTGCAGTATTCTTTCACTGAAGACAGGACACAAAGATGCTCAGCACCTCTAGAAATCAGACGAAACATCCTGATTACAGAGTGAAATATGCTCAGACATATAGGACACATGAACCATTACGACAGCTCAAATCCAACCCAAGATGAAAATCAGTTACTTAGAAGGTAGGATTTTATAGTAGACATGGAAAAGAATTGTATGTAGTGGACTGAATTTACTGAAACTGGTGACTGGAAAATTAAGAAAGGCGGTTTTTAAACTAATTTTGCCTTTCTTCTTTCCACAGAATCAGTGGACTATACAAAGTAATCTGCCCTGAGGAGATTGATGTGCTGCTCTGCCTTCTGTCAGACCTTTTCTGACAAAACAAGTACCCAGAACTGCACTCTCACTTTGGCCTCTTTTTAAACTGCATGTATAGTATTCTATACTGCTAAGCAGCACAGGGAATTGCCAGAGAGACATCAGTGGATACATGGATGTTACAGACTTCTAAAAATGTTGCCTAAGACACTTAGGAGCTTAAGTCCCAACCCTTAAGTCCCCTTTGTAGGACTTAGATTACTTAGGCACTTTTGAAAAATGGGATAAAATTAAGCAATTTACTCAGAAGTTTTTTCCCCAAGTGAAAAACACTCACATCTGTAATATGATATGTGGTTAGTTTTAATGTTGGTGATGTGACATACTTGGTTGGAGTCAGACACAGTATCAGCAAATAACTACTGCTGCATTTTGACAGGACTTTGGTTCTGCATGATCAAAGCAACAGCAGCTTGTAGGCATTTCTGTAACTTAAGCTCAGCACTGACTGAAGAGGCATTTTAATGCATTCCCTAACTGCAAAATGCCTTATGATTTACTTTAATGAAAGACAGTAAGCAAGAAAAATCTATGCATTGCCTGCTATGAAGACAGGTCAGAAGAGTAGACAATATACCAAATAAAGGGACTTACTGCTTCAGCTACCAGGCTATACATAACACAGAAGCACTGCATGTCAATTTACTGGTCTTACAGAGTAGGTAGTCACTGGACACAAGGGATCTTTGAAATACTAATTATTTATAAAAAGTGATCTTTAGAACTTAAGAAGCATGTAGCTAACCAGGCACTACTGTGAATACCATGAAATGGATGACTTAGAGAATTTAAGCTTGATCAAAATAAGATCAGTCATTTTTGTTTTCCAAAAGATCAAAAGGCACTAGGAACGCAGGAACCACCTCTTTCTACCAGCAAGAATTATCTTGCATCTTTCTGCTTATGGCAGTTTTCCTAAAACTCTCATTTACTGCACTTAGAGAAGGCAGCAAGTTTCCCCACTATCAGCACATGACCTTGTATTTCATACTGCAATCCAAATACAGGCATCCTAACAAGACTAAGTAGTCCATATGCAGTTTTTCAGAATGTACTCAAATGGATGGTTCTATGTTTTTAAACTGACCAGGACACAGCCATGTTCAGTAAATGTGTCTGATCAGTAAGAATTTTCTCTATCATGCATTTAAGAGGTTTTTATTACTTATATCCATTTCGTTCTTAGCGACAACAGAATAATTGCTCAAATTTAAGTTTCTGGTTTCTTCATCTCTTCAATGCACACAGTAGAAGAACCTGACTCCTTTAATGTAATAGTAAGATTTTGATAGCCATGAGAGAACTTCAAATTACAGTGTATCTCAGCATGAGTAAAACAGACTGGATGTCTGTCTGTCTCCCCTCAGTTTTGACCTTGAAAAATTGTATTAGAATCACATATTCTGACATCTGCACCAGAAACAATGCAAAGCCCTTGGTATTATGGGATTACTTATGTAAAAGACCTTCGCTTCCACACCACTTTTCACAGCTGACTCCCTGATTTCAACTTTCTATCAATTCTTGCAATAAAAGAGTAAGAGCAGATATAACTCTTCTTCATGAAATTTCTCTGTATGATTCAGTAAATCATCTACAAAGATAATACTAGCAAAACTCCTACACAGAACAGTGCAAAAGAATACTTTGGCATCTTGCGGTCTTCATATACAAGTGTTAATGTCAATACTAACAACTTCAATGCATTTTTTTCTTGCTAAGTTTTTAGAACTGAGCCACTAGCATTTTGACACAGCATTCTCATTTTGTGAACTTTCAAAACTAGCACTTATTTTTAGTCATCAGAGACTGTATTACCCAAAAGAAATAGAATTGCCACAAATTGGCAATAAATAGAAAGAAAATTATTTAACAAAACACTGTGCACAATACCTCCAGCAAGCTGCTGCATGTAAGACTCTCTGATCATGCAGATTAATAACGGAGCATGTTTAAAAATAAGTTCAGTTCCATTTTATCTTTTTAATTAGAGAGCTCAATTTTTTGGTGGTAGTTACTGGTTTTTTTTAAATACTGAGAAATAGTTCATCAGTTCTTCCCAAATCCTTTCACCGATTTTACTAGCTACACAATATTACCCTAAGCTGAATTTTGAAAACACTACTGCAAAAATATTAATCTTGAAGAATAGGAGACATTTCCAAAGCTTTACCTTTTTTAGATTGAGGCCAACTAGCTGCTACTCCAGGCCTTATACAAATCTTGTAACTTGGCTTTGACCAATACTATAAATATGTTTGTAAAACTTGCATACCATATTTACAAATGCTTATATTGAAAGCTTTTCTAAAAAACA
Organism: Illadopsis cleaveri; assembly: GCA_013399915.1. Lineage (NCBI taxonomy): Eukaryota > Metazoa > Chordata > Aves > Passeriformes > Timaliidae > Illadopsis > Illadopsis cleaveri. Next base: position 25,592 of record VXBB01010695.1, read on the forward strand.
ACTATGAGCAATGATAGAATAATAGTTTTCTGTTAAATACACCTGGGAAGAGGAAGTGTCAACTAGCATGAACAATTTTTGAGTGATCTCTAAAAGAGAAAAAGTGATTTTCGGAATTCTAAATAAACCCTAAATAACCTTACAATTGATAATGATGTTAGTAGTCTAACCTTTACCATCCTAGGTTTTGTGTGACTTTGACATTCTTCCATTTATTCTAGTTTACCTGCTTTGTTGAAAATAGTTGAATTTACTTCCTATCATTTTCAACACATCTGGTCTTAACTTTTTAAAAAGGTTCCAGAGAAACCTCAGAGTTTTCTAGCCCCAGCTAAATCCTCAAACATGATTTTGGACTAAGACGAAGCAAGGTTCTGTGGAGTGCAGCTGATGTTTAATACATGCCGTTAGAGAGAAACAGGTAAGATGGCACTATCTCAGGTTTCCCTCTTTATTTGTGAGGAAGCACCTCACCTTCAGACAAAAACAGGGGCAAAAAAACCAAATAAGACTTTGGAAGGCATTGTTCTTCCCTCCAGTAGACATATTAATAGTCACTGTCTCTAGCTGCACTAGAGAAAAACCCCAAGTTCTGTTTCTAGAGCTGCAGTTAGACTGGAGGGTGGCATATACTATGCTAAATTACCTGCAGTAAGATACCCATGCAAGTACAGTTGCAAATCAGTTCAAACGTTCAATGCTCTCCTTATTAGCGGAGTGTAATAATCATAATCAGAGAACTTTATTCTATATTAAAAAAATCAGGAACATACCAATTTGCTATTATTCAGCCGTCTCTTCCACTAGGGAAGAGTTTCTAATTCTGATGGGGGGTTGTGTGAGTGTGGATAGAAACTTTAAAACATTTGGGGGGGGTGGGCAGCATCCAACAAAACAAGCAGCTATCACAACTGCATGACACAGGAGCCCCGCCATTAAGTAAGCATTTAACCACACCTTGTTCTGTTTGCAGCCACCAGTTGTAGGTCAGCTGCGAGAAGTCCAAGTAACTTTCCAACAGAAGCCACCCAACAGTGCATGGTAAGGTAGTCGTGCTTTGAAGGTCTAGGCTGGTAACAAGTTTTCCTTGCTTTCTACTTAATCTGCTTGCTGAGATTTAGTGAAGCTGGACAGCCATGCAAGAATACAAACCAGTAACACAAGACAGAACAGATACAATGTACTCCTCCTGCACTAATGCTAGATGATGCTGTTTATTTCTCAGGCCTTAAAAGACATTGGAAAGTTTCAATTTGATTGATGACCACAGGATGAAGTCCTAGAGAAATAAGACTTTAAAACACACATAGAAGAATGGGAATTCCCTTCTTTGTGAACAGCTCACTGTTCCCACACCTAATTAGTTCCATTCAGCTCCTGAGCACATCTACAATAGTGGATGCACTCTACAAGTATGAAAGCAAATGGAGATAAAAAGGATATTCTTGCTAGACCTATGCAACAGTAAAAAGAAATAAATTCCTGAAAGCACTATGTCTCCAGAAGTCTTAACTCAGGCCCTGACTGGAGTCTATCACAGTCTGGCTTACTGTGACTCCAGGTCCAGTCCAGCTGGGGGAGCATGGCAAAAATAGAGGGACGGGAACGATGAAGTGTAAAAAAAGAAAATAAAACTGTAATGGTGCTAAAATAACAAACGCAGAGACTGCATGGTCCAAGGGGCAGCATACATTAAGTTAGCTCTGCCCCCTACCCAGGGGCAGGGCTAACTTAACAACATATAAGGTTACCGGAGGGCAGGGGTCCAATCCCAAATGCGGGACAGGGACATGACCTCATATGTCAAAGGTCCTGAACCAACAGAGAACCAGAGACACGACCTATTTTGGAATGATACCATTAGCATCCTAATTTCCATCCTTTGAGTATCCCACCTCCCATGGTCTTCATGGTTTCTGCATAAGCTACCTGGGTAAAGGTATTATCCAACCCAGTTAGCTTGGTTCCCACAGGAGTCTCACCATCTCATGCTAATTTCATTTTAAATGCCTCCCTTATATAGAGTATTAAACGCTGTAAGTTACAGAATCTTTACCTGCAATCCTGTTTAGCTACAATTTTTGTTTAATACTGTGCTTAAAACAGTCTTCCTCACACTTCTAGGCCAACCCCAATCTAACAACTAACCCTCTCACATTAGAAGGCTGAACAACACATAATTTGCTTTAGTGCCTACATCATGCCAGGTGGAAGTATTTGTTCCATGTAGCAATGTGCGACTATGTGATAAGCTTTCTCTGAACTGCGTTTTTGCCTCACAATATTTGGTGACTTCTTTGAAAACGGTGGCTGGCATTGCTACACTGGACAATTGCAATCCAAAGTTGTATAGGACATGCATCAGAAAAAAAGATACAACTTACCTGGACAGCCCTAGCCCAAGAAAACTTATTTCTCAGTAACTACTTATTTTCCAGTGGAGGAGTTCACAGGACTTACTGAGAACAATTCCACTGAAGTAGTTGAGTGTTAACATACATTCGCCATTTGTTGAAGAGGATAAATAAAGTTAAAACTGGTGATGCAGCTGAGAAATAAATACTGTTTATAGGGAATCAGAAGATAAAGCAGGTAGATGACCACGTCATGCACACTCAACACCTACTGTGAAGGGAGGAGAGGGTTCTTTTGTCCATATCCATCTCTTTTCAATATTAGAACATCCAGCAGCTCACAGCTTAGGTCATCTTTAAAGGTGACAACAGCAAGGATCAGCAAAAGCAGCAGTAAAGCTAAGACTCAATGAATGGACACACAGAAATTCAAAAGGAAGGAAATGCTGCAGCAGTATCTTATCTATCAATACATACACAAACATTTTCAGTGCACATCTACTTCATTTGCATGTCAAACTTGCCTTCTGCTGGACCCAGTTTGAGGGAGTCACAGAACAGCAAGTTAGATTGTTTTCAAACAAAGGAGCCAGGCTTTAGCTACTAAAGCATTTATTACTAACATACAAAAATGAGTTACAAAACAATGGCTACAAAAACACACACACACACAACAGCAGGCGCCTGGGTACAAACAGCATGAATCTTGCCTTTATACTGCATATTAAAAAATGTGTTGGTAATTATTTGGTCAGTCACTGGGACAGTGTTCATGGAGCATCTAGATGATGGTCATATGGTTTAGTTTTTAGGTAGTCCTGCAAAGAGCAGGAGTCAAACTTGATGATGCTTATGGGTCCATTCCAGCTGGAGATACTCTATGATTCTGTGGTCAAGTTACTGTCTTATCCAATACTCAAGTTTATACAGTTACTGTTAACACTGTCACAGCATTTAACTCTAGCTGACTCATTCAGAAACCCCATTTTCACTTTTGGTATTCTGCACTCACAGACCTTTCATCATGAATTATGTAGCAATACAATCAGAGATAGTCAGATGTATAATTACAAAATGTGTAATCTGCAGCAAACATGGCATTTAAGTGTACACAGCTAGACTGTAGAGCTTTTAAATGCATTTCACACTATGTAAGGCTTTCATATCACTCCGGTAGAGATTAAGCAACAAATCAAAGGCTTTCAGCTATGGTGGGTTTTGTTTAGACTAATAGAATTTAAACCACTGAAGCACGAGGTGCTTGACAGACAAATAGGGCATTCTGACAACAGTCAGCTGACAATACTTAGGCACTTGAGTCTAGTTTGAATTTTTAAGAGCGGCTTAACTACACAGGACAATACAGCCCATGTGTAAGTGTCATGGCCTGTAGATTCCCCTATTCCTGTATTCATGGAATGTTCACCAAAAAACAGTGAAAACTGATTTTTTTTTTGACAGCTACACTTAGTAAGGCCACTCATTTGGTCAGTCAGCAGAGTACACGCATGCTATGCAGTTTATTCAGTAGTGCATTCAGGCTGTTTGTCTTTCTGGCTGGAACTTTCCTCCCCTTCACCTTTGCTTTCAGCATGCTGAATGCCAGGCAGTTGTGGGTAAAAGGGACCTACCAGCCAGTTGAGCGGTGTGTTGTTAACAAGATAATCCATCACATCATCCAGAGACTCCTTCATTTTCTTCAGCTGTCCTTTGCTAGCTGCAATAAAGTTGTCTGATAATTCTTGGAAGGAAGATGCTGACCGAAAGCTCTGGTAGACATCACCTGCCATTGACCCAACACTGTAAACCTGATCCTGTACATTCTGTGGCAGCCCCTGTAGGCTTGAGACCAGTGTGAGGCAGGTGGTCTGAAGCTGCTGAGTGAGGCTCCGTGCAATAGCTAGAGTTCTTGACTCAACGTGCTAGAAAGAACAAGCATAACAGCACATTAGTGTCTTTTTATGACTGTACCAGCTTTATGTTGATCAAGATACTTAAGGAGGCGAAGTAAAGGGGATATAAGTGAAATAAAGCTATAGCAGATAATAAATCAGGTGCTAAGTCTGAAGCATCAAAGACTTAGAAGTACTTGATATTTCTTCAACACTCAAGTACCTTGTGAAAAGAAACTGATAGCTTCTAGCCAGCGACAGTCAAGCAGATTCTTGTTTCAACTCTGGGTAACGAGTCACAGCAGGTAAGTACATTCTAATCAATTAACTATCCCTGACAGCTACATATAGGATTCAGTGAGTCTGTGCCTAAGACTGCTGACAAATCATTAATTCTGGTCTGGACACATCACAGCTAATCTACATACAGATATCCCAACACAGGTTCACATGCTAAACAGGATGAGCATTCTCCAGAGAGGAGAATGAACCTCAGTGTTTGCAGGAAATAGGCTCATTTAAAGAGTTTGGGTCCCCTACTTCTCAGATGTCAGCTGCCCTTAGCTTAAGCATCCAGCCTCTCTGTTGCACACTTCAGGGACTGTTAGTTTGCCATCACCTTGATGGGATACAATACATTTATTTCTGGTGTACATTTACATCTATTTACCTCAGCACTACGCAGATCATCACCATCATTTTGGCCTGTATTTTTCTTCCATTCTACCCAGGACTGATAAAGCTTTTCCTGAGCACCAAGAAGTTTCTTATTGGCACTATTCACGTTCTTTCTGGCATACTCGATCTGAAATACAGCCAAATAAGGAAGTCGAGCCAAGAGTCCAAACAGTTCCTTTAGGGCTTCTCTATCTTGACTGTTTTGTAACCTCCTTTTGAAATATTTCAGCAAATCAGTATAAACAACTTTGGGGAGTATAAGAATGTGTTTGAAATTGAAAACTGAAAGCAGTTTTAAGATGTTATGTAGTGCTTCTCTCTGCCTCAACTATTTCCCCCACCCTCCATCCTATGGGAGAAATTGCAAGTGTATAGAAGGCCAAGATTCTATGTACAGTTTGTTAAAAAGGTATTTGTACATAAAGGTATTTGCTGGGATAAGACTACTGAAGTACCAGAAATGCTCAGAGACAGAAGCAGCAAGACACCAAGTCCCGAGAGAATTTGAAATTTTACTACTAAAAAGGACTTAAAGGACTCATGTGTTTCTAAATTGCATGACACTTTCTTCACCAAATGAAGTAGGTGTCAAAACCAGCATTACAAAACAGGAATAAATTTAAACATGTCACTTTTATTTCTGCAGTACTTGCAGTTACAAGCAATTGCTCATTAGTTCACAGCTTACCCTGATTTAGAACTCTCCTGAATGGTGATGAAAACCTCTTAACGGCAAATTCCTTGTATTTAATGTAATATACGTAATACATGTAATAATGTATTAATGCATTTAGTCAGAAAGTAATCCAAGTTCTCCTGTGACTCTTTTGGTTGTTTTCTTCACTCTAAACCAAGGCCAATATATGCTTTTTATACACCAAGTGAAAGCTTAAACTTACCAGACTAACAGTGTAGTGGAGCTGAGAGATTGTCTCCTGGCTTTTCTGTTTAGCATCTCTAACTTTGTTTAAGGCTTGTTGGTAGGCACGTGTGCGGACCTTTGAAGACAGGGATCCTAGTCTAACATAGTAGCTTGGCTTTTGGATGCCAACTTCAAAGCCTTCAACGTTTGCAGCTTCTTTCTCTAGGTGTGTAAAAAGGAAGCAAATTGACTGGAGGAAAACTTAGGAGGTCTGAGACAATTTTATCTGCCTAGTAATAGCTGAATGCAGAGCCTGTTGAGTAGTCCTTTAGCACCATGATTAGGCTGACAGACCACTTTACAGAGAAATCCTTACTTTCATTCTGCTTCCTTTTGAGCATGCTGCTACTACAATGAGCAAGGCAAAAGGCAGTTTGGGAAGCATGTGCCCCCTTCCCCACTATAAGTAAGCAATAAATGGATGATTGCTTGCTTCTCTCCAAAATAAGCATTTCAACAAAATCAAACCTTCAATTGGTCTTACCTAGTTCTGCTTCTGTAAGTGGAAGATATTGGTCTACAAGGGTCTCTGATTTTGTGAGAGCACTGTCCACACCACTGCTCATCATTTGCACCACACGACTTCCCAGGACAGTGTTAATGCTGCCACTGACAACTGACTTGGTCATTTCTACACTGTCTTGCACTGCTTCTTTAGTCTTGCCCACAACTCCAGTGATCGTGTGAGCAACAGTTTCCTTGGCACCAGTCACAGTGGTTGTTACAGCTTCTCTGGCTCCAACAACTACATCCTTGGCATTGGCAACAACCTGCAGTAGGACATACATGGATTTACTAAAAGTATTAACTAGTGAGAGCTACATAATCCAGGAAATAATAAATTTATGCTAAAACATGTATAAGTATTGGTTATCTAGGAGAAAATATGCCCAAGAGAAAAAAGAACACAACTGCCACACAGCTTTCAGCTCAAAAAACTTCAGTGAATGTAATCCAGGCACTTCACACTGAGCAAGAAAAAGACAAAGACTCGAGTTTTAAAAGACACCCACCAGTGAACTGTAACCATAGAAAAATGTTGTCAAGTGGTAGGCAATTTAAAATAATGTAAAAAGAAAAAAGCTTAATGGTCTCTCAAAGGCAATAAACAGATATAGATACAAAGGTCTATCTACAGATCAACCTTTGACTTTCTCATTGCTTCCAAGCCGTGCTTCAGACACAGCTTTTTGAAATGTGTCTCCTTGGAGTTTTAGTAATAATAGAAAAGAAGGGTGTATGGTTCTTTTGCATACATAAGTGGAAAGAACTTACCTTGTCAGTGGGTTGATACAGTATAGGCAGTCTCTCTTCTATTTTGTCTAGACCTATACAAGCATAGTTGTTGGCAACTATAACTAAAAAAGAAATTACAAGAGTTAATTTCAACTATTTTTCCCCTAGTAAAACAACTCAAATTGAAAATTCCTTTTGAAAAAGAACTCATGCAACATCCTTGAAGTAGTTTCCTCCTCTTCTCAGTGAGATTTGAAGCCAAAGAACAAGGCAGATTTACAGTGTCAGAAAAAAAAAATCCTTGCATGCAAAGAAAATTAATTTGATCATTTACAAGCAACTGGTAAAAGAAGCTGAAACACCTGGCCCTCTGCCATTCTATGAAACCAGGCTTCTGGTTGCAACAGTCTTGTGACATAGATTCCAAATTTAACCAGTTCTCAGTTTAAGAAATTGCAACAGTAGCATTTGAAACCAGATGAAAGGTGAGGAAGGTGTTGGGCAAGAGCCTGCGTAATCATCTCACGTATCAAAAGTCATCCATCAATTTAGCATTATGAAAGCTGGAATCTGCTTTCACTCTGTATCATTACCTTTTTTTTTAAGTCTTATCAATGTGTAATCAGTTATGCAACAAGTCAGGCAACAGGTTCAGTCAGCTACCCAAAACAGCATTCAAGATCAGCATGACCATGTTAAACCATAAGTGCATCTGGGTACAAAAAACAGTCAGTTGAACTAAAGCTATCAACAGCTTCATCTTTGGCTTACTTTGTGGTTCCAGTTTCTGAATGATAGGCATAGCACTTGTCATGGCTACTGATGTAATTGTCTTCACTCCTTTCTCTGCTATCTCACATACTGATTTCAGATAAGGATGGTTATCCTTCGTGGTGATGTAAGCTGTGGACACCATATCATAGGTGGAGCTCACCAAAGGAAGGTTGGCAACCCTCGATACAATGTTCTGTTTAAAAGAGAAAGGTGTTAGTCCACACCTTCTTTTCTGATCTAGACAAAGAAACTATGGCTCTAAGTCAGACATACCTGCTGTGGATCAATTGCTGCCAATGCCATTTTTTCAGGTCTTGAACCTTACACAGCCTGTGAATGAAGCATATATACATTATGGCATCATATCTGCTACATCTAAGCACCAAACTTTGAAATCAGCAACGTTATCATGATCCACCCCATTTACTGGGATCAGGATGTTCACATTCATGCATACAGGAATTAGATTTTATTGTAACAATTTACAAATCCAAAACTTAATTTAGGTAATGCAAGTAAAGCATGTGCACAAGACAGGCTTTGAGGTACAGCAGTTCACTGATGAATAACCAGGTGGTGGAGTAATATATTTTTTCTAGAATAATTAAGAAAGACTTAACTGTTGAGACAGGACAAAAGACAGCCCAGGACAAACAAAAGACAGCCCACAAGTCACTAAAAATCAAGTTCAGAATGTCCACGTCAGACAAAGAACCCACCACCAATAGCTTTAATCAGATTAGATCTTCGAGCCATCTAAGGCTCACTCTGTTCTGCTTGCTAGGGAGTTAGCATTCCTGGAGAGCATTGGATTTCCCCACTGCAGAACATAAATCTCCTTTATGCTAATTTAGACTAAACTATTACATATTCCCCATTGAAACAAGTTGCAAACATTGATCAGTCAACAAATCATTCAGTCAAATGCATCTTTGCATGCAAACACGCATTCAACATGTATTCCCATGGGAAAATACTAACAGCTCTCCCCACAAGAACTCTATAGAAGAGGCAGGGTATTGCAGTACCACATGAGGAGAACACACTGAAGCACACTGCTATCCTATACACATGTGCAGGCTGAACTAAATCTGCAAGAAGCATCCATTCCATTACTGATTTCACATAATGCTTAAGTTCCAGAAGAATCTGCATGAATTAAGGCAACAAAAAAGTAAACTAGGAGTCTGTCCTCAAAAGGATTGTGGTTTATAAGGCCTTTTGCTAGGTTTGTCAAAGAACCAACAGCAGTTTTCTGTCTCACATGTATGACAGCAAAAAAGGAATGTGTTAACATTTCATCTGAGGTAAAAGAAAACTTTTCCCCATTACGTAACGGGGAATGAGGACAAAGGCATCCTGTTAACATTTTGCAGGCATATTTGCACATATTAACATACATGTGCCATAAAGTAATGAGTGTAATAAGATTAAACACTGTACAGGGAACACACAAGAAAGACAAGTAACAGACAATGGTTACAGTGGTAACAAAGAAGTTCTCCTTTCATTCAACAAGAATTTAAATACCCACAGGAACATGCTATGTTTCTTACATATTACAAGTTAGATCACTTGAAGTACAACTGAATTTTACCATGAACTGCAAAGCATGCTAAAGAAAGGAGAAGATCTAACAGCACAGAATCTGGCCTCTGAAGGAAGAAGGGCCGTTAGTTTAAGGATTAGTCAATATTCGTAGTGTGTCTCATAGGATCCATCCATACAGGGCACGCATTTGAATTTCAGTCAATAAACCACCACAGTCAGCCTGTTAAGTTATTCCTGCTCCTAAAGACAAAGAAGATAGCTAGATTCTTGCACGGTTTCAGAGATCCCTTGAATAGGTTCCGCCCTAGCAAAAGTCGGATCCACTCCTCTGGAGCAGGTGAGTGCGACGTCTGGAATCCAAGTCCAAGCATATTTCAGAGACAGCAAGAGATTCTGGAGAGGACAGCACACAGGCTACGTCACAAACTTCATTCCTACTCTCCCCCCTCGCTATGGAAAGAAGTGCAAGAAAGCAGCGCGACGAACCACGCACAGCAGCCGCGGCGCCCGCTCCGGCTCGCCGCGCTACCCAAAGCAGGAAGGCGCCCCGCTTTCCCAAGTGCCTCCACNGAGGAGGAGCCGGAGCCGCCGCCGATTGGAGCACGGGCAGGGTCGCGGGTACGGGCGCCGCAGCTGCCGACTGGGGAGCGCCGGCCTCGCCCCGTTATTTATGGGGCGTCACCGCCGCCGCGCGTCACCGGCGGCGCGGGGCGGGGCCGGACACGCTGTGACCGCAGCGGCGGTCAGCGGGAGGGCAGTGCCCTGTCCGGGGACGTGTTAGCGGAGGCAGCTGGCGGGCAACCGGTCTTGCAGAAGGTTCACTGAAGCACAGAATATGCTGAGTTGGAAAGGACTCACAAGAATCATCGAGTCCAGCTACTGACCCTTGCACAGGACATCCCCAGGAGTCACACCTTACGCCTGAGGGCATTGTCCAAGCGTTTCTTAAACTGTGTCACGCTGTGACCACTTCCCTGTTCCCCAGTCCAACCACTCCAGGAGTGAAGAACCTTTTTCTAGTATTCAACCTAAACCTCCCCTGACAGCACAGCAGAATAAATGAAACAAACCAGAATTTTTCACTTCTTTGAACAGATTTATTACATCTCTGCTAGCATGCATACCAAACATTTACATGCACTCTGCTCTTTATTACATTGTTGTCAGCTGAGAGCTCTCTTTGGTTTTTTTCCCAGTCATATGAATTCTCAAGTGTAAACCACCCGGCGTGCCCATGGCTACCACAAAATTAGCATGCCCATGGCTATATGCTCTTTGTCAGGAGTCTCTCTGCTCGGAATTCTAGATTGTTCCAGGTATTCATTTACTAGTAAGTAGCACCGTCATTTGTAGTACAGAAACACCAGAGACTTGCATGGCCCAGTGACATTCTGCCAGAATGCAGTAACTAGACATAGTACTAACCTCTTGACAGTCCTTGGCAGGCTACAAATGTAGACTGTGGTCATGTTTTTCTTCACAACTAGGTGCCCTTCTGTATTTTATAAACTTAGAGGGGCTTATCTGAAGTTTTGAAAATCTACAAACTTGCCTCTTGAGAACATTGCCTTTGTTACAGGGGCAGGCAGATAGGGAGAAGGCAGGGGGAGGAAGGGGGAGAGAACAACATTACATCTTGGATGGATCAAATTCCTCAAATATAAATCAGAGAGAGCAGTGGTGTGGTCCATGTCAAGACTGATGAAGACGAAGGCAGAACAGCATCAAGAAAAGCAACAGATAACACAAAAGCATGACACACCAGCCTTTGCTAAAAGAAGAAGGCAATAACCCTTCTCTTCCATGAGGCGAGGGCAGATGTTCAAGGTCATGTAATGCATCTAATGAAAGAAGTACTTCTTTCAAGAAGTAACTCACAGTAATACATCAGTACATTCATCTACCCAAGTCCATTTAATTAACATTTTAGAATATAAGTCCACCTATGTATCCTTAATGCAGAAAAAAAATTAAAGATATGAGTTAATTGATCAGACAATAAACCTCTCTATCCTTTGGTGCATCTCTTTTAAACTTACTATAATGTCCTTCATGATGCAGAACACCTCAGGTTTCAGCCTCCTATCTCTGCAACACAGCTCTGACCGAGATAGCAGCAATAGATAACGTCGGTCCATCAGCTTTTCTTACCATCTTAGTACAGCCAAGTGGAGAAGCTGCTGGAACATCAACCCTGGGGCCTAACAGTGCTCCGGGGAGCCACAGAGCATCCCTGCTGTGGCATCGCTGGGGCAGGGGCTGGCAGCCCCGGGAAGCTGAAATGGCAAGAAGCGGTTTGCTCTAGGGAAGGCTGGGCAGGGACAGTAAGCCCTGACTATGCCATCGAGGCCTGACCACCAGTTCCAGCTGGTGACAGGTACTTCCACTTGTCTTGAGACCAGGTTGTCAGCTGTTCCCTAAAAAGGTGACAGAAAGGCCAAAGGGGAGAGCAGTGCTAAGTCTGAAGGGACCTGAATAGTCTACTGATATTCCTTTAGGAGCAGGTGTAGTCTAATATGCTGATAGGGCTGACTGAAGGTAGAGCGCTAGTGTATTAACCATATCTGATAGAGGGATCTTCACCTGACCTCACAGATGGTGGATGGAGGGATATTTTGGGCACTCAACAAATGGGGGACTGAGAGCCCTTCCAACAGATTGAAGCTATTTTTAAATAAAAAGTAATCATGTTTGCACATTGAGATAGCTAGCCATAGCCTTTTCTCAGTCTTTAGTCACAGTTCAAACAGTGAAGTGGTGCCATACTCCTAACTGTGTTACGAGAAATGATCAAAAAACTGTCAGTTTGGCAGGGAGCAGAGAAGGCTGGCTGTTTGGCGCTGTCAACAAATTATGTCCACCACAGCCTTAAGGAAGTTGGCAGGGTTTGAAAGACTGTCTCCAGACACAGTTTTTGAGGCTCTCAGTAGGTAGCTAGAAGCACAAGAACACTGACATGCCTTCTCTGCCTCAAGTTCTTGCCAGCAGCACCAACACTGAAGTATTCGCAGCAGCCAGGAATGCTGTAGGGACACAAAGGAAAACAAGGTGTTTATAACTGTGAAGGATGGTTCATTCAGGGTCCATAACATAAATAATCAATTCAATTCACTAGACCCTTTCATCTGACCTCAAAGGTGTCTAATATTCAAAGAAGATTTTTCTTTTGTGTTTATAGATGTTGCTTTGTCGTGTGAGATGCAAATGATTCTACTGAACTGGGAATCAACATACTTCTGTTGGACATCCTGAGACTGTTAACTGAGAAATAACAGCTCAGCTTTCTCACTGTTCCCCTTTCTTTCCAGTCTCACAGTAATTCAGTTCTAGTCTTCTTAATCCTGTCTTGCACCATTCTGTCTTTGAACTTGCAACTAGGTTCTTATTCACTTAAACTGTTTATTTGCCTTACTCCTTGGGTTTGGGATTAAGCCTTTTGTATGTTCCTGTACAAAAAGCTTTCCCCTTGTCTTGACTAGTCATGTCCATAGTTTTCCTGCTGTGACTCTCTTAGTTTACCTGTCTCTAGTAGAGGATATCAGATTTGTGAGGCCTGATCCTCCTTTTGTAAGTCCACACTAATTGTACTTAGAAAGAATAACATCCTTATTCTGCTCTGCCCAGAAATAAAACACTCCACCTTTTGTTTCTGAGTTTTCTCTATAACATACTCAAATTTTCTGGAATATACTTATCTTCCAGTGTGTTTTATCTTGTGTTAGCTGTCCAAAGATCATTACCTCTTACGTCTTCAGCTGTAACAGAGTTAACTGACATCTGATTCAAAAGAGACTAACTGTGTCAAACTTATTCTCCTCTGAATACTTGAAGAAAGGCGAAAAAAAGCAACAATATCATCAGTTACAGGAAGACAGGCACTATAAACCGATCCCCACAACAGATGTTATATGTTTAATTAAGACAGAAGAAGAAGGAACGGGACTAACTTATGCTGGCCTGATAAGGACAGGGAGTCAATGATAGATATTTACATATTGTACAGATTTTTTTATTACTATTATTTGGCTACAGATCATTTATAACCCTGCCAGATGTCATCAGAAGACTAGGCAGCAACCTATTGTCATGGTGTCATGCTGCACTTCAGAAAGATAACAGCAGGCCTTCATGTCTCATGTGACATTAAACTCACATCAGCCCATGTGTACCCCTTTAGTTTTCACCCTTTATATAGTCAAACACACTAGATGAGGCCATATTGACAGAAGTTATCAATAAAGCAGTTTATTTTACAAGAAAAAATTACTTCCTAATAATTTGCCATCAGAAAGAAAAATGTCCTTGTTTGGCAATTATCTAGGTACCATCAGTTAAACAATACACCAAGTATTGTATTTATGCTAACAAGATCCTGTAACTGTTTAATTATATTTCATTAACAATCAGGAGATGCAGCTATGGGTAAGGATATTGTTGGTTCATACAAAATGCACAGAACAAAAATGTTCAGGTCCTGTTCTAGAACTAAGGAACTGTTCTAGACTATTAATATAACTAATAACTAATTAAAATGTAACTGTTAAAATATAGCTATTAAAACCTTAATGACTCTACCATAAGACCTTCCCACCACAAAACCTGAGATGGTTCATGTTGTTCTCTACCTAAACCCCATTCTTTTTTTATGTTTTATCAATAAGCCACTTACAAGCAACAATTTTTTGGTTTTTTAATCTGGACCTGAGACTTTCCTTTATTAAGTTCCAAAAGATCTAGATGCTTACTAGACGTATTATTCTTGTATACTATATAAGAATCTAAGATGAATGCACTACACAACATCCAAACTTTCTCTACTTACATTTACTTTGACTTGATACAAAAAGAGAAAAAAGAGCCAGACAGCTGCTGGAAATCATTTTGGCATTACTGACTTCATGGGTTCTATCCTGATTTAGCTGCAAAAGATCCTGTGGCAAAAGCCTTTGAAGACAGAATCAAGTCTCAAGTTTGACATCAAGGACGACATCCTTCTTTTGGAACCCAAAGAGGCTTCCACGGAAGCCTTGCTCCTACTCTACCATGTTTGTGGAGGATATGCTTGACATTCTAAGTTTTCCACAAGCTCTTCAACTTTTTTTTTTTTTCTTTAACAAGGCTAAATATCTTTCTCTGAGAAGCATTTTAGTGTCCCTGTGTAGCCCAGGAAATTGTCCTCTTGATGAGATATTTGCTTTGAATATGTGCTACTGATATGCAAGTCATGCATAGAAATGTTCACAAACCCTGGTTAAGGCCCATTTGGCTGTTTTGCCACAATCAATAAAAATGACTCACCTTTATTGCAGTGCAGAGTTCACCAACCTGCTAAATCAAACACTACTATTAAATCAGGCTCTTAGGTGCTTGCTTAATTGTACTGCGCAATGTGTGTACACAAGATTATGTATTCTGGTCAGCAATTCAGGGGAATTAAAAGCAGCAGCTCAACATTCAAAATCCACTGGTAACAATGAGGGTCTCCTCTAGATTCGATACTTGCTAAAAACAAAACTGGTGATCTGGAAGTTTTATTGCTATGTTACCATGCCATTCCTTTCAAATTCACCAGCTCCAGTAAGAAGCAGAGTTTAGGTATCCAATTTTATTAACAGGGGTGCATGGCTTCCTGTCAGACTGGAGCATAAAGCTGTGGAAACTGAGCCCATCAGTGTTGACCTAGTCTAAATTACAGAATTTATAACTAGTTACTTTGTTTCTCCATATCACCTCAAAAATTCTTCACAGGGTTACTGTTTACTTCTGTTTAATTGCTTATTTCTGAATCCTATTCTGGTAGTCAGAAACAGAGCCACTCACACCCAGTGCTCAAAACCAGCAGTAAAGTGAACTTAATAACCCAAGAATGTTAATGTAACTGGTTTCAGATTCATATCCTACTATGCTTTATAATGTAGTAGTGTTTTCTTTCAAATTGGCAAGCCCGGACTGGTAGCTAACACAGCTTTGAACAAGAGCAAATTTTAGTCAGCTCTAACACAAGCTTCCTGATATTCAGTGCCTCTGAAAGGCATGTAGAACTCAGACATGCAAAATCAGGTAGCCTAAGAAGCTGCGTTCTCGCTCTCTTAGTGCTTTAACTTTCTCAATTGTAAAAATAAAATTATGAGTTCCATTTGTTATTAACAAACAAATATGAGATGCACTCAGTGACCTCCAATCTTTGGGAGAGTTTTGATCTGTAGTCCTATATCTTTGTAACTAGATGATCTTTAAGGTCCCTTCATAATCCTAACTGTCCTTGGATTCTGTGATTTTATGCTCTGGCATGAAATATAATCTAGCACTCTTACATCTTTATCTTACAAATGGAGGGGGAAAAGTTTTCTTAATCTGAGTAAGAAAGTATTCTTCATCTGAACTAACTAACTAAAAGTCCTAATGAAAGGAAAATGTTTGTAGATTTCATATCAGTGGGATAGTGTGAGAAGCCTAATAGTTAATCTGTAAATTTGTGTGAAACCCATACCTTCACTGGTTGTACATTCAACAGGCAAATCTAAGAATATCTCTTTTCTTTTCTTTTTAAAAGCATGTGGAAAAGATGACTTTCCAATATTTTTATCTTTGTTTTGAGGTTACTTCTTCCTTAGATTTATTGGCAAAGGACCTCCTGGGAGTATTTCTTTATTTACTTCTAGCAAGATAAGTCTGGCTAAGCTTGCCTTGACAAGTTCAAGGCAGATAACAAGCAAATTGCATGAGGATGTGGGATGATGTTTCTCAATGTTCTGTCATCTGAAGTTCAAGGAAAGCTAGTAAAACAAGCAGATGCTGAAGGTTATTCTTTGCCAGCTTCTGTTTCCACTCAAAAAAACCAGAAGAACAGACATCAGCTAGTCCACAAAGGTCCAAACCTGCAACAGAAACTGAAATGGAGTCCAGAAAAAGAAAAGCACTTAGAATAAAAAAATAGTATTTCAACAGACTTAGTTGAATTTCTGAAAGTGACAGAAATTCAGCATTGAGTCTATTTTGTTAAGTATATTCTGAAGGTTAAAAAATCTGGTCTTCTTTTCCATGCACCCACCAGGGCAGGATTCCATCAGTCATGAACCTTCCAAATTTGGATAGCTCAGCAATTATGTATCTTAAAGTATCCACTTGTATCAAGTTCGCCAATAATTAATGACTAATAATCCCTCATTTGTTATGGAGAGGAGCAACCATATTTGTTTGAGGGTATTATCACAATATTCTGAAGCCTGTACAAAGTTCACTGAGGAGGAACTGAAATAAAACCATTAAGTTCTTATTTCTCGGTTAAATGCAAAGACAAAATGATACAAAGAAATAGAGAAGAAATTGCTACTTTAACATTTTCCAGGTATCTCCTGTTCTGTAGATAGAGATGTCAATAGCTCCTCAGATCTGCCAAAAGAGAGAATTGTGTAATATTCCCCAACCCATGCCCATCAAATTACACTTGGTTATTTCAGATAGCTTAAATAACATTGCTAACTCATCTCACATTGCTTCACATGGGTTAATAAATGAATAATTTACACAAGAAGATCAACCTCTAGATCTGAAACTCCTGTAACTTAGTAGAGCATAACAATCTGTTTCCATTAGCATTGATGAAACAAAAAGAAGTTGCATCTCCCCTGTAATCACGCAGTAAAATCATCACAAAAGAGAACTCGGAAGAATTATGTTCTTTCAAAGTATAATTTCATATATGGATAGTCTCCTAGGATTTAATCTGGAAACAGCTGGAATGAGGACCTGGTACTCTGATATTCTCTTTGTAAAGCCCTGTTCTGTAACTGGATGAACAATAGGTACTGAGCCTACAGAAAACTCTGCAGTAACACAGTGAAACTGTGATCATAAAAGGTTCCAGGATTAAAGTAATTAGTCCAGCTTGAATTATGTGTACAGAACAAGGTCATTTGTTGGAACTTCATCTTCCATTTTTACAAGGGAACACGTAAAGGAGAAAACAGGGTAGACTACAAAAACGAAGAATGTGATAGAATGATCAAGACCATCAGGCTCTTCTGGGGAGTTTATTAATGCCAGGTGAAAATTGCACATGGGGTTTTTCTTGGTGGATTTTTTTTTAATATCTTTTCTTAGATAATCTTGGATATTCCTGAAAGGCATATGTGCTTTTGGAAGCAATTACCAACTGTTGTAGTTCCTCTCTTTGGGCAACATTTCTCTATAACCAGACTGAAATCTGGCTCCTACTTTCCTGGGTCTGGGTAGATATCTTTCATTGTGCTGACTGTTAGGCATGTTCACAAGCACAATTTTCTCCCAGGATACTTATCAGTATGACTGATTCAAATGCCAAAATAAATGTCAAATTTTTACACCCTAATTAGTGTAATATATACACTAATTATTGTGGCAAATAGATTAAAAAGCAGAAGACTGGAGAGGAGGATTATAATTTGCTTAAGTGACTTGCAGCTAGGAATAACTCTGAATAAGCACATGTGAAGAGCAGGCCCGTGATCCTCTAGCATGGACTAAGTTTAAGAGTGTCTGCATGTCCACTTGTATACCTCTGGCCAGATGTTGCTTTGGGGATAACCCAGTTCACAGGGTAACAAAAATTAATTCACTCTTTGTGTTCAAGCCACAAGTTTGTGGTTGTTCCTCTGCCTGCCTGTGTCAGCTCACACACTAGTGTATGCCAATGTAAGTACTGTAAGTGCATGCCTCCTCACAGGCTGACTGGGTTGTGAGTGTAAAAGTCTGAGATCTCCGTGCTGCACAGGCTGTCCACTCCATAAGGGAGGGGAGCTGGGAGCTGAAGGAGACCCCAGAAGCTTGCCCAGAGCCCAGGACATCAGGCAAGGTCAAGGTCATGAGACAGGGCTGGGGAAAGCCAGGAATACAAGCCAGCAATTCAGGGTTAGGACCAGGCTCTGTAAGGATAACAAGTGATCACCAGACAGGGCCATAGTGATGAGGAAGGTCCATGGTCAGGATGGGACATCATCCTGTGCCCTAGGGTCTGGATCCAGATTAGCAGGCTAAAGGCCTGGCATAGACAGGATTGTGATGCAGCAGTGCCTGTAGCTCAGGTAGGATCCAATCACTACAGCAGCACCTTAGGTCAGTTCCCCCAGGAAGGTAAGGACGTTCTGCAGTGCTGTCTGCAAGGGATGTCTCTTGGAGGGATCTCCCCAAGCTTATCAGAGAGAGGGGATAGTCCTCAACAATATTAAATTAGCCTTGAGATAGCCAAACCCCCAGGAGGAGAGATGGTTTCAGGGCCCTTCAAATAAGTATTTCATAGCTCCAGTAACCAACAGCCACTGAAAGGAGCAAAAAAACTAACTCAGGGGCTGAGAACTCTTCTTATTTCTGTCAAGTCAACTTCTTGCTCCTGCAAGGTTTCTTTGTTTTGGTTTTTTTTTCCCTTCTGCCAGATACCTAAGGTTTCTATATTTAAGCTTAAAAGCAGAAGGATGATACACAAAGAAAACAGAAAGTAATTCTCTAAGCTACTACATGCCTGCTAAAAAAAAGCTAACAGTATGTCTCTTCCTTTAAGAGATTAGGACAATAGGTTTATAAATTCACCCCAATTAAGCTGCTTAGTAAATAAACAGTGCTAAGGCTGTGACTGCTCTTTCAAACAAGAATTATGACAGACAGCCACTAACAATTATTTCATGATATTGCTGCTAGCATCACATAAAAATGAACAACTGGAGACCTCTACAATTGATTTTTGCACTAAAATCCCAGGAAGCAGGCACTGAATCTAAAGGCACGCAAAGAGCCATTTGAATATCCATGCCCTTCCTATTCCAACAGTGGGAGTGTTCCAAGGTAACTACTTTCTGAAAACCTTTTTTCTTAACATCTGCAGACGTCTCCCTATACAGGAGGCATATCTCTTTAGTATCTTGAGCAAATGGAATCTACTTTAACTTTTACTTTCAAAAATATCTCTAGTCTTTTTCCTGATACCTACCAAAAGCTTGGGTTTCTTCAACTTTTCTTACTTTATCACAATCAGGTTTTATTTGCACTAAGCAGGTATGCTTTTGGCTTAGGCAGCATTTCTGTTCTAGCTAGGCTGCCTTTTAAAAAGAAAAAAAAAGCATATCATGTGGAGTTAAAAAACTCCGTACACTCAAAACCTTGGTGTTTTTACCTTGACTTTGCTCAGAACTATTCAGCTAATTGTGAAGCCGTCTTCTCATATGGAACCACTTTTTCTGGAAGTGAACAATAGTGAGTCAATGAGTCAGCAGACAACAAGCTTCCTGAATGAGGTCAGTGGTCCCTATCTCTCTTCTATTCCGTAATGTAATGGGATATGTCAGACAAAGATTGCCAGACTGCTATATGTATTTACCAGAATTGCTAAATACTTAATCTTTGACCTTTCCTCTAGTTTCTTTCTTTTCTTTTTGTACGTTCATGGTCTGTTGTATCAAAACCAACACACTTGATTTTAAAAATGAGGAAAAACAACAGATTCACAAACTAGGGTATCTTCTCCCTGATTTTTTTTACTTGCTCATCCCTCTGATCAATAACTACATTTACACAAATCTTAAGGACAGAACTAGTCAAGTAGCAGAAATCCATTAATTTGTTCCTCTAAATAATTCATATCAGTACCTCACTTTTTTGCTAAATCCATTTAGCATGGCCTGTTTATAAAGCTCTCTTTCTGATAAAGCTGCAGAACTATGGAGCTTCTGTCAGAAAACAGACATCATGGCTTCCTTTAAAGACATGTAATATTTCTTACACCAGCTGAAACCAAGAAAAAGAAAGCCAAAAAACCCCAAAATCCCAGCTCTGTGCGATTGCTTCATAAGAAGTTTGAAATGTTGGAACCACTAACAGTGACATCTGAAAATGTAATTCCAAAGAAAAGAAAATAACTTTACAAAACCACATGATTTCTCAAATGTATTACACATTATTTGTCGCACAAAACATGGTGCTCCTCATTGAAATTATGCTAATATCATTAAATAATAATGATATTAAGGATGATTTTGCTCCAATAATTAACAAAGTGTATAAGAACCTAAGTAGGAGCAAACAGGCTTTTTAAAATTGTTATTACTAAACAAGCATTTCCCTTCTGACAGTCCTAATTCTCAGACTTAAAAAATACATTAGAAACTTGTTATTAACTTCATTAAACTTTGGATTAGGATGCAAGTGATCTGTCTAAATAGGATGCAAGTGATCTGTCTAACATCCCTTAATGAGCAGACAGAAGTTTCAACAGTCACTGAATAAATCTCTCAGGGTTTGGAGGCCACTCTTCTATGTCAGTCCTTTTCCTGACAAAAAAGTTCCTATTTTATTAGGTTATTGGCTGATAATGGTTCATTCAGATCTGAATCAAAACACAAAAATAAAGCATTGTGCTGTAAAATGGTTGGTATTTGTAAGCACAGCATCAGTATAAACCATGAGAGTATGTGCAGCTTTGATGCTCTCTGTTCCCCCAGGTGGAACAGCCTCACAGTTTTGTATTTGCTTTTGTAGAATGACTTAGTTTTCATACTCTTTTTCTCATCTCTGTTTCAAAGACAACCCTTATAGATTTAGTCGAACCTCTCAGGTTTGTTGGCTTCTAGGCAAACTCTAGAGTATTCATATTTGAATAAAAAATGAGTGGGCATGACCTATGGACAGTTATAGTCACTAAGTATACAATTCTTAAGCCTACTAATCTTCCTACTTCTTAGCAGCTAGGGCTTTATCAGCTTTTCAGCATTTTTCTGTTGATAGTCTTAACCCAGTACTAATGTTCCAAATTTTTCTCGCAAAGCTTCAAAGTACATATATGATTCAATATGAGTAAATTTCTTTTTTTGCTTTTTGATGTAGAATTGTAGAATCATTAAGGTTGGAAAAGACCTCCAAGATCATGGAGTCCAACCTTTAACAAAACACCACCATGACAACTAAACCATAGCACTAAGCACCATTCCAGTCCTTTCTTGAACACTTGCAGGGATGGTGACTCCACCACCTCTCTGGGCAGCTCATTCCAATGCTTGATAACACTTCCAGGTAGAAATTCTTTCTCATGTCTAACCTGAACCTCCTCCGGTGCAACTTAAGGCCATTTCCCCTTGTCCTGTCACTAGCTGCCTGGGGGAAGGGGCTAGTTTCCACCTTGATACAACCTCCTTTCAGATAGTCATAGATAGTTATGAAGTCTTCCCTGAGCCTCTTTTTCTCCAGATTCAATGACGCCAGCTTCCTCAGCTGCTCCCCATAAAATCTGTACTCCAGACCCTTCACCAGCTTCATTGTCCTCTGGATGTGCTCCAGCACCTCAACGTCTGTCCCATAGTGAGGGCCCAGAACTGAGCACAGGATCGGAGGTGTGGCCTCACCAGTGCTGAATACAGGGGGACAGTCACTGTCCTGGTCCTGCTGGCCACACTATTGCTGGTACAGGCCAGGATGCCATTGGCCTTCTTGGCCACCTGGGCACTGCTGGGTCATATTCAGCTGCTGTCACCAGCACCACCAGGTTCTTTCCCACCAGGAAGCTTTTCAGGCACACTGTCCCCAGTTTGTGGTGTTACATGAGGTTGTTGTGCCCCAAGGGAGAGACCTGGCACCTGGCCTTGTTTAACTTCATTCAGTTGGCCTCTTAATTCTGCTTACTGCTGTAACTTCACTTGAATTTCCTCCACTAGTCATTATTTAATGTACCTGTAAGTACCGTTGCTAGGCAAATTGTTCAGGTAGTAGATCTATCACAATCTAAGGCTGTTCATAAGTAAGCAATATTAGTTTTATACATATATTTACTAAATTTATACTTGGATGTGAGCAATGAATTAATTTTTTGATAAAAAGATTCTTGGTATCTTCTCATGGACAAACACTTAGTTAACACATTCTTGAATAAATTCCACATAATTTATGAAAGCATTGTCATATGCTAAATATTTAAAAAACAAAAATAGATTTTGGCATTAGATGGCATTCCATGTCTACTTTTAAAAAATAGGAACTTACTGTAAATGTTAGCCATTAATTTTGCCTCACAAATTTACTGGTGATCTTTTCTGTATTTAAGTGAATTTATAGTTTCTCAAACCCTTGAGATATCTTCACCAATCATAAGAGCAGGAATAAAGAAGAAATCTATACTCTGAGGAATATAGTTTTAAAGCAGACTATATTTTTTTCTAACTTTCATCAGTATAACATCATGTAATTTAGAATTTAACTTTTAATTTTATCACTGGATTCAAACAAATATTCTGAAGACCAGAAAAACAAGTATTCACAAAATCCTTGGGAACACCAAGCTCTTCCAATTCCTTAGTATGTTTGATACTGAAAATGGCTGGATAGAAATTTTTCTAACACAGTTTTGAGTATTAGAAAGCATGCTGGCCCCTCAGGGGACCCTTGCTCCATTTGAGTGCCCTGAGCATCAAGTGAGCAGAGTTTTTATCATACACACTGATTATATATTCACCAGCTATCCCCACTTACTTGACTTTATTTAACATAGTTGCTGCCCTTATCAGAAGTCCTTATCTGGTTCTTTGGGGTCTGTCTTCAATGTCTGGTGTCCTTTCTATGTGGCTGTTCCTTGACCTCTGCATCTGAGTAAGTGCAATATCATTGTTTTGCACAAGTTCTACTTTGCCAGCTTTGCAGAGCTGAGCTGGCATCCTGCTTGTGTTTTGCATGACTTCTGTTTGCCTAAGTTGCATCCTTTATTTATTTCTCCAAAGTTCTGCTGTTATGTTTTACTGTCCTTGATAAGAGCAAATGTTGTTCTGTTCTACTGACCTTATCAAGTGAGTAAAATGATGTTTTGTTCTACTGTTCTTACCATGATGACCAGAAAATTTCACAGACTTCTTTCAATCCTCAGTCATTGTAACTTGTGGCAGAAGGACTGCAAGCCACCTCACCATGGTCTGCACCATGTTCTAGAGGGGAATCTCAGGTATGGAGCCTGGAGCGCCTCTTCCCCCTCCTTCTCCAGTGACCTTGTTGCCTGCAGAGTTGGTACTCTCACATATTCTCTCATTGCTCCTCTCTAGCTGCAGTTATATCTGCTCAATACCATTTTTTCCTTCTTTGATATGTTATCACATTCAATACTGGCTTCTGCGTTTTATATCAGATTTGGGAAGAAACGTGTCACAGCAGAAATTAAAGTTTAGACAACTGACCACAATTTTAAAAACCTTCTTATGCATATTGCACACATCATTAAAAAATTACAAAATCTTGACAGAACCCTATATATAGTGTGAAGGACAGTATGAAGGAACATGCAGGAATTCTCAAATTATCTCAGTGGAATATAAACAAAATAGAATGTAAACAGCAGTTTTGTCTATTTATAATAACTGCAAACTTATTTACAGACTTTCAGAAGGAGTAGATATAATTTGGAATACTTTTCCTTCTCTTCCTACAAAAATCACGCTAACATATTCAGAATCTCTTGTGCTTCCTTCTGCCTTCTGTCATTACAAAGAAGAATAAATCCTATAAACCACAAGTGGTTACCCTCCTCCCTCAGGTCAGGACAGCTGCATGCTCTGTGAGTTACAAACACAATTAAGACATTTGCAGTCCAGTTTTAACTGTATCTGTGTGTAGTAGAACTCTGCCTAAACAAAGCCCA
Source organism: Illadopsis cleaveri (assembly GCA_013399915.1). Taxonomy (NCBI): domain Eukaryota; kingdom Metazoa; phylum Chordata; class Aves; order Passeriformes; family Timaliidae; genus Illadopsis; species Illadopsis cleaveri. The sequence continues at coordinate 49,637 of VXBB01010695.1, forward strand.
CACAACACCAGCAAGACAAAACACATTCAAATTATGTTTAAGTACCAGGACCTCCCAAATCACAAATTTTAGCTGGTTTTAGCAATTTTAAAAATTGACATCAGAAAGACAGGTAATTAGGTATTTAGGGTTCATGTGATAAACAGGCTTATTTCACCAGATATTTCAGTGCAGCAATCCAGACATATAAGGAATATATAAGACACAAATCAGTAAAGTGCTTAAACATTCATTTAACCTAAAAGCTTGACAACATCCATGCCTTCATTATGATGATTTTATTGCTGAACTTTTGCAAATTTTCAGCTTTTTAGGTAACACCAACTCCAGGGTCTGGAATTTCCTGAAAGGAGATTATACAATATTGTCACACTCTGTCAGAGAAAACTGAAAACACAACAAAACCAAGTAGAGGTGGGGACAATTTGATGGAAAGAAATTAAATAACTTTCCCATAGAAGAGATTTTTAGCTCCACCTAATGGTCAGAAAGGAAAAGATTTTTCTGTAGACTGTATTTGCTACACTGTTTGAAGACACAACTGAATAGGGTGCATCAAAGTAATAAAAATAATTACATCAAAATAGCACTAGAAGTAAGAATTATGGCAGCAGTAACTAAGAAACACCAGCAATTTTACCTCATGTATTCAGTAGCTAATGGATTTTTGCTATCCTTGGAACTAGATCAATGGCATCTGTTTCCAAAGAACAGAGAATGTGCTGTGTGTTGCTGCATTTGTACATTAAATAACGGGAAAGGTCCTTTGTGTGTAAACACTGACAGTATTTGAGTGAACTACCTGAACTTACACTGGTCTTTATGTTATGTTTTGTTTGCTGAAGCTTTGTTGCATACTGTACCAAATACTCATGTAACATGCATTCTCCAGATAAAACCAAACTCCTTCACACATGCCACTCAAAGATCTATGTGCTAATTCATTTGGTACTTGCAGGTATGGGGTTTTTTTCAGGAGGTATGAACCTGCAGCACAGACCGTCAGGCCAATTCAGTGACATCCTGTGTATCCATTTTTGGGTTTCTTTATGTAGATATGCAAAAATTCTGTATTTACTCCAGTGGTTTTAATTAAAAACACCTTTCTTTCACATTTTGAGAAAAACAATGTGAAGGTACCTTAGGCTGGATAAGAAGGATTCTTATACCAAGTAATCCATGAACATTTGAATAATCCTACAAACACTGCAATATATAATAAGCTACAAAAAATTCTCCCTAAGCAGCATAAATTACTAAGGAAGGCTTGAAATAAAGGTTTGTCTTTTTCAAAAAAAAAAAATTCTGTTCTCAAACTTATAATATTCAAATCATCCATACTTTTACTAAGTTATACAGATTACCTTCAATAGTACACCTTTTAGTCCTACAGTATGTGTTTCTGGTTTTAGATACTAAGTCACCAAGTATGGGCAGATTTGGTCTTAGTTAAAATTTTTCTATGAAAGACGAATATAGCTGAAATGGAAATTCCTTGGGAATTAATGTAAAAACAGGAAAAAACCCCCAAACAGCAACAAACTCCCTCACCCCCCACCCCCCAACCACAATGATGAGAGGAAAACCAGCATCAAATGGACAAGAGGAATGAGGAGACCCTAAAAAGTAGATTAGCATGTTCTAACAGAATTAATAGACCATTAAAAATTCTTAGTGCGTTCAGAATTGAGAAGAAATCTTGCTGTACCTAAATCAGGTACTCCAACTAATTTTTTATTAGATTTAAAAATAAAAATATTTTATTATCTATTTTTCTATAATTTTTTATTTTATAATAACATTGCTTTAAAAATTGACTATTCTGCAAAATGTCATGTTTAGAAAACTCATAGCATAACAGGCCATGCTGTCAGTTACATGGAGTTGTGCTTGGGCAACACATTTGCAAGGCTGGCTACTTTTATCAGGCAACTATGTTTTGAAACTAAATCATATAAGTGTTTTTCACCCAGTGCTAACTATACATTTATTCTTACTCATTCTGTTTGTAAAATAACCTTTTGCTGTCAGACAATTTGAGGAAAATCTTGTTTGTATGTGCTTGGATTATCTTTGATTGAAACAAAGTTTTCGCAGGGTTTTGCAATGTTCCATAGTTATAAACATAAGGAACAGTTAATTTAAAGTCTAAACACATTGTTCTAGCAGAGAAATATTTTTCTGTTTGAGTACTTTAAATAGGTTTTGTAGTTAGTCAATAATAATATAAAATTGTAACAATAGTTAACCCTTTTGATGTGTTTTTATCCTGATATCACACAATGCTACAGAAAATATTGTTTAGACAATATTTTGATTAGCACAGAGAGATTAAGGAATTCATAAAAGGTAGTTAAAAATCCTGGGAGAAGAAGTAGAAATACAGGGGCTGTGTATATTACTTGTGCCTTTGTGATATGCTCTGGCTACTAGATTTTCCTCTTTCCTGAAAAGATATAAATAAACGTCATGCATCTGGAACATATCTGCACATTTTGCCATCAAATAGCACTGATTTGATCATACACCTAGGCTTTCTCTTTGTTATGTGATATGTAATAAATTTAGGAAAGAAGTAGAAAACAAAGATTCATGAAAAAAAGTACAATAAGCAGTTATTCTTCTGAAAAGAGTGAAGAGAAATACATGGAGCAAAGAGAACACAAACTTCTAAGGTCATGACTGAAACCACCACCCATGGTACACTGCAGAGAGCTGTGTTTATTTACTTCAGAAAGATGAAAGGCTGAGTCACTCCTGAGCCAGTGGGTAGGGTAGCATAGGGAGATATCCTACCTCTTTTCTTACTCAGATGGTGCCAGAAATATGTTACAAGGTCATTCCCTCCAAATTTCTCAAGCAAGAGATAGAAAACTTGAACAGAGAGGCCTCTGGGAATGCTGAAGTCTTTTGTGTTCAAATGATGACACCATTAGCTCAGGAATGAAAAGGGCTAGGCAGCATTCGTGTAGCTGTTTACCCATGGAGTCTTGAAAGAGAATCACTTCTGTACTCTGGGACTGTCCAACAGGATCAAATATTCTATTTCTGTATACAAACCAGCCTCTATATATAGTCTATTGTCCCATCTTATTTCCTATCCTTTTCCCTGTAAAGCACCTAAGAAATGAAAAAGGAACTGTGAAAGGAAAAAACAAAACCAAATATACACACCCATTTGCTGTATTTACATAGGCTCTGGAACACGGGACCATACTCCATTAGACACACTGACTGATTATTTTTTCCCTTGAGACAGGGTCTCAGATAAGTGCTTCCAGGATTAAAATCTTAAGAGTGGACTTTACTAAATCCACTTAGCTTTTAAGTTTACTTACACCAAATGTAAATAGGTTTTTTTATAGAAACCTGAACTGTCTGGATAAGGCAACTCTACCTGCTGTTCTACACCTCAAACAGTATTTAGAAGCTTCTAGAACTACTATGAGTCTCCAATCACTTTTCAAAGCTACTTTGTGAACAGACTGAGTGGCTTGGGAAAGGGGTGCTCTTGCTGATATCTTTGTTTTGCTAGGAAACGTATCTGTGGAGCCACAAGAAAACTAAACCTGTGCTTTTTGGCCTTCTCCACTGGCTTGACGTTTTTGTGGAATCACAACCTGAGTTAACCAGTCTCAGATTGCATTAAGACATTTCTATGTCTCTGTAGACATAGAAAACCTAGTCTTCATTAGTATATAGTCATGGATTCTTGTATAATATCATTGCTTAATAGGATAAGCAAGGATATTATACAACATCTTTGCCTACCCTTACATATGAGGGAGTTTTCCCTCTCATATGAGATGACTGGGAATATACAGCTATCACTGAGATTAGAGAACAGGAGTTAACAGGGAAGAAATCGCTATAGGAGCGATAAAGTCAGAGGACACCTGATGCCATGTAGCTCCCAGATACCTAGGTTCTTAGCCAAAGACCCTCACAACAGTAGTCCCCAGACACATCCCTACTCCCTTCCCAGAAAGCATTTTGCACTCCCCCAGTGTAGCAACAAGAATTGTTGCTTCGCTAATTCTTAAATGAAAACAGAAACACATGGATACTTGTATTACAGGATACATGTTTTAAGCTGAAGCTATATGTGACAATGATTTTATGTTTATTCCATCTCTGTATGTCACTGCTTAAATGACTAAAGCCAGAGAGAAACAGAATGATAATGTTTATGTTTACTTGCCTCCAATTCCTTTTCTCTTGTGTCCTGTTTCTCTTGTGTTTGGCTTTCTAGGATCATGCCCATTTCCAGCAGTATCTCTGAGATTCAATAAAGAAGAAAGTACATCCTATTAATATTGACAAGGTCTAACTTTTATCTTTCTGTTAAGCATGGATAAAGTAACTTATTAATTTGGCTCAGTGTTATGCATTTCCAGTCAGTGCTCAGAGGACCAATTAATGACCAATTGGGTACGATCTATTTTATAAAATAAATGAGGTAAACATTGGATTTAATCATAGACATTGAAACCAAGGAAAGTTATTAGCTCATATTGCCTTCTTTAGACTACACATAAATAAACAATGCTGCCCCAAAAAAGCATCTAGAAATTAAATATCTTTTTTCAGTGGGTTGCATCACTTACTATTACACAGTAAGAAACTATGTCTTATTTCACACCTGAGTTTCATAGAATCATAAGATGTCTTGGGTTGGAAGGGACTTTAAAGATCATCTATTTCCAAACACCCTGCTTTGGAGAGGGATGCCTTTCTTTAGACCAGGTTGGTCAGAGCTCCATCCAGCCTGGCCATAAACACTCCTAGGGATGGGGCATCCACAATTTCTCTGGAAAATCTGTGCCAGTGCCTCACCACCCTCACAATAAAGAATTTCTTCCTAATACCTGATATCTAAATCTGCTCTCAGTTTGAATATGTTCTCCCTTGTCCTGTCACTACATGCTCTTGTAATCAGTCACTCTCCATCTTTCTCATAGGCACCCTTCAGATACTGGAACTAAATCTGCTCTCAGTTTGAATATGTTCTCCCTTGTCCTGTCACTACATGCTCTTGTAATCAGTCACTCTCCATCTTTCTCATAGGCACCCTTCAGATACTGGAAGGCTGTAATTAGGTCACTCTAAAGCCTTCTCTTCTCGAGGCTGAACAATCCAAATCCTCTCAGCCTGTTCTCTTAGGAGAGGTGCTCCATACCTCCTCTGGACTCTGCTACAGGTCCATGTCTCTCCTGTGCTGGGACCCCAGAGCTGGATGCAGCACTGCAGGTGGGGTCTCAGCAGAGCAGAGCAGAGGGGCAGAATCCCCTCCCTGGCCCTGCTGCTCGTGGTGCTCTGGACGCAGCCCATGACACATTTGGCTGTCTGGGCTGTGAGTGCTCATGGCTAGGTCATGTCCTTTTACAAGGACAAAGAACATGATATTTTTCGGAAAAATATACTGAGAAAGCCTTTGAAAGATAAATCCCTCAAAAAATCCTGCCACATTGTATGCAGAAAAGATCAAGATAACCAGATTTTTTAAATGAATAATTTCAAAGTATTCTTGAATTTAGGCCTGTATTTTAAGCAGCATATATTATTCATTTTAAATTAATTAATATAAAGAAAGGGATTCTTATCCTCCCCTGCTGGTATTCATGACAACCTTTCCAGCAAGAACAGCCTAACTTAGGTTTTGATCTCATAACGCAGTAACAACTAACAAAAAATTTATAATACTGGATAGAAATTGGGACACCTTCAGACAATATGGTGGTTTTCCAACAGATGGGTTTGCTGAAATACAGTTATCAATTACAGCATACATGTTTTAAGCTGAAGCTATATATGACAATGATTTTTTTGTTTATCCCATTTCTGTAGGTCACTGATTAAATTACTAAAGCCAGAGAGAGCCTGCAAATATTCAGTTCCCACCCATAGCGTACAGTCTGAGCAAATAAATTGTGAAACCATAACCAGCTGCACAACAAGAAACACTCGGATTCAGAGCTTTCTGTCTTACATGGAATTGTAGAACACAGCTACAACTGTTCAAAAGTAAACAGTGGTCTTTCACATATTCCAGTGATAGCATTACCGCACACAATTTTTAACAGATTGCTATCAGCAGAACTCCCTGGGGCAGCAGGCAACCATCCCTTTATTCATTTTATACCTCCTTTATAGACCCAACTCCTACTCCATCTGTCAATTCCAAAAGCCAGAGAAGATGGCTTTTGATGGTCTCTGATGTCATTTCCGTAATTCATATTACTGCAGGCAACGACAGGATTAAGTAATTATCCTAATTCATATCCAGTAATTATGAAGAAATTTGAAATTGTTCTGTCAGAAATATGAAAAGGGAAGGTACTTTTATTCCCAAGGACTCAAAATAAATTATTTGCTCCAATGAGTTTAAAGGATCTGGCCTACCTGGAGTATAACTTTGGCAATTGGTGATTAATCAGAGTCAAGACAATTTTTGAAAACTATCCAAAACTACAGTGAACAGAGGGTGATTTTTTGCTACTCAGATAGAAATTGAACAGAATGATTTGCTATAACAAAAAATTCTTAAATTATTGGTTTTCAGGGTCAGTAACAAGCTGTCTGACACATGCATGATTTAGAGGAATATTTTGGAAAAAAACCCATTGATGCTTAGATTATCTGCTTTGGTTAAAAGACAAAAAAGGCAGAATGGATCTAGAAACTCATGGTATTCCAGGAAAAAAACCCACAACTCACTACTTCTTTAGATGCAAGGATCAGAGCTAGTGTCTCTAGGTGAAGTAGGTTCAAAACCACGTAAATTAGCTGCCTTTATCTTAGCCTCATTCTTTCCTTTGGGTGGGTGGAATTTAAGGATGGCACGAGCAATACCATGACTAAGTGCTACCAAAAGGATGGTCATCTCATTTTTTATGAAAGATCTACTACTCAGTGACTTTTTAGGGTACTTTACTCAATCGAGAATTCAGAAAAAAAATGAACACATTAAAACACTCCTTGAGCTTCCTAGTCAGTTATTGAATAAAACCAGAATAGCAGAACATCTGATGAATGTCAGAGCAGCTAAAATCTGCAGCCAGAAAAGAAGACAGCTTATGGTAGAACCAAATAGAGTACTACAGTGTAGTTCCTCTTGGAAGGAACCTACAACAATAATTTAGTCCAACTACCTGACCACTCCCAGACTGACTAAAAGCTAAAGTCCTTTATTGATGGCACCATCCAAAACCCTCTTAAACAGTGACAGGCTTAGGGCACTGACCACTTCTTTAAGGAGTCAGTTCCAGTGTCACACCCTTTGAAAAGAAATGCTTCCCAGTGCTCAGTCTAAACTTCCCTAGTGCTCCTTTGATTCATTCCCATTCATCCAGTTGTTAGGCCACAGAGAGAGGAGATCAGCACCTCCCTCTCCACATCCCCTCCTCAGAAAGCTGGTCAGGGCAATAAGGTCACCCCTCAGCCTCCTCTCCTCCAAACTGGACAAACCCAGAGTCCTCAGCTGCTCCTTATAGGACATTCCTTCCAGCCCTTTCACCAGCTCTTTCCCCTCCTCTGGACATATTTAGGGACCTTCACATCCTTTTTAACCTGTGGGCCCAGCACTGCACACAGAACTCAGGGTGAGGCTGCACCACAGCTGAATCCAGCAGGATGATCCCAACCACAGCTGGTGCTGCTGTGTCTGATGCAGTCTGGGATGGGGTTTGCCCTCCTGGCTGCCCGGGCACACACTGCTGACTCACCCTGAGCTGCTGCCCACCAGCACCCCCAGATCCCTTCCTGCAGGGCTGCTCTACACACACTCCTCCCCCAGTCTGTACGTGTGTTCAGTGTTTGTCCAGCCTAGGCACTGAATGTGGTTTTTGTTCTTGTTAGACATCATGACACTGATTATTTTCCAATGCTCTGACATACCCAGATTGCTCTGCATCCAAGGAGTCCCCCAAGAGAGCCAATAGCAACCCCCCATTCAGTATCATCAGCAAACATACGAAACGCGTTTTCAACTCCTCGCTCCTGATCACAGATAAAAACGTCAAACAGGACTGGCCCTGGAATTGAGCCCTGAGGAGCATCACTGATGAGCTGCTGCCAGCCAGATGTAGCCACACTGACTGGTACCCTTTGAGCTCTGCCCTCCAGCCAATTCTTCACCCACCGCACTGTGAACCTGCTCCTCTCACAGCTGGATAGCTTGTCCAGAAGAATGCTGCAAATACCAAAAACCTCACTTAAATACAGAAAAACTGTGTCTACCATCTTCCGTTCACCCAAGATAAGCTCCTCTCTACCACTTGTCTATACCACTACACTTTTGTATCTTTCAGAAAATGTGACAAGCACTATCTAGTTAATGAGAGTCACCTACGAAGTGCATAGCCTCATCGGGGTAGGTAGCTGAAATAATCACGGCCATACAAGGATAAGCTGAGGAAATTTGGTCTGTTCAGCCTGGAGGAGACTAAGGACAGACCTCATCAGAGTCTACCGGTTCCTCATGAGAGGAAGTGGAGGGGCAAGCACTGATCTCCCCTCTGGTGAATAGTGACAGGACCCGAGGGAATGATATGATACTGTGTCAAAGTATGTTCAGGTTGGATATTAGGAAAAGATTCTTCACCCGGAGAGTGGTTGGAACAGGCTCCCCAAGCTTGCACCAAGCCCGACAGAGTTCAAGAAGCATTTGGACAATGCTTTCGGTTTGATTTTTGGAACTGTCCTGTATAGGACTAAGAACTGAACCTCGATGACCCTTGTGGGTCTCTTCCAAATCAGAATATTCTGTTATCGCCAAGTTTCCTTTCTTACTATTCTTTTCCTAGTACAACTCAACA
>VXBB01010695.1:71052-88079 GCA_013399915.1 Illadopsis cleaveri
TTTTTTTAAATATATTTTAATCCTGTTCAGTGCTGATAGTATGCTGGAAGTAATGTTGCCTTACCTTGTCTTTTGTTATGGTGTGTATATGTGTATGTATACAGAACACTTTGTAATCTTACACATTGTAAAATGTACTTCAAAGAACTTATATATAGATATGTCCATGTGACTTCCCTGTGTGCAAGTGCCATTTTAAATGTTTGATAACTTCCTTGCTCACTAATTCCTCCTGAACTCACTTAACTTTGTAGGATAATCTAGTTTTTAATGTTTCATTCTGTTGTAATTTTAAGTTATCTGTAATGCACATGGAAGGTCTGATTTCTGCTGTGAAAGTGAAACGCATAAGCTAGAGTTGCACACTTATATGAGTAGAAATGAGTTTGCTTAAAAGTGAGTATGATATGGACAAGCACGATGATGTGAGCAGTTGGAGTGAAAGGTATGCTGAAACAGACAAGCAACTGGAGTGCCAGCTGCAGTACATTCTCCTTGTTAAATGGTAACAGTGGGGACTGTTTACACTTGCTGTGGAAGTGTTCAAGGACACGTTGAATGTGGGTGGATGTGGCTGTGAGCAGCCTAGTCTAATGCAAGGTGATCCTGCCCATGGCAGGGAGGTTGGAACTGGGTGATGTATAAGGTCACTCTGCTCCAAACACAAATCATTTTGTGATTCTGGTATTTTAAATGTGTTCAGAAGAAAGAGTGACAAGCTAAATGCTTAATACAGCCCAGCTCCGTATCTTTGCTGAGTATGGCAGTGATTTAACTTCTTCAAATATGTATTTAAAGGCAGTTACAAATCTTGCTTTAATTTTTTTCTCTTTTCAGCTTGAAAAGATAGCTGGTACTGTTTATCTCAAGAAGTAGCTCTTGCTTGTTACTTAATGTACCATTCTGAGGTGTGTGTGCATACTATGTAATACTTTTAATATGTTTAAGACACACTTCCAAATTCGCTGATTAAAAGAAATTCTGAGCTGGTTGTTTTGTTATAAAATAAAGATTTAGCTGGCATCAATGAAGATTCTTTTATACAAAGGGAAAACATTGTTCTTCCCATTCCTTCCCAAATAGTGCTATTTAATCTCAGTACAAGATAAACAGTGGTCTGTGTGAGTGAAGAATGAGATATCTCCCTTCTTTAGCACTCCAGGGAAAATTTCTGTATTTTCAGAATCTATATACCCTTTTTCTCTTCTGATTAATTAATTGGAAATACTAAAGGACTTGCTTCTATAAAGACTTCTTCGAACAGAAATTTCTGTATTGAGGAATGAGGTGCCTGTGGTAGTCTTTGTGTTGTCTATGAAGTTTTGCCTAGGGCAGTGGTTGAGAAACAAGGCTTCTCTCTTGCTCAGATTGTAGCCAATGAGTTTTCCCAGTCTTGCAGACGACCTGCTAATGCACTGTCTTCTATCTATCCAGTAATGTCTTTCTGTCTTAAATTAGTGTAGTAAATTCAGTGTTTTCAGTGATCTTTTGGTCAGTTCATTTTAAAAGTAAATGTCAGAGCAGAGTGCATGTGCATTTTTAAAACTTCTTTGCTTTCAACAGCCAAGTATAATTCACTTGCTAAGTTAAAGATTTGTATAGAAGTCCTGAGTTAATTTTAACGTCTACCTTGCTTAAAGTTCTAACTGTGGAGGCTGTTTACAAAACAGATGTTACAACCCCAGTGAACAAAAAGTGCTGAAGTTATTCTTCAGTCTGGAATGAAACTCACTTCCTGTGCACTCTGGTTACAAAAATATTTCTAATTATGAAGGAAAGAACTCACCTTTCTAAGTTCTTTAGTCATCTGTGTATGCATGTTACAGGCATGTGAGTACTTTTTAAGTAGTCGTTTCCACACATTGTAGTTTGTAGGTAATGTCAGTATGTGAAAGAAGATGCAAGTTTAATAAATTGCAATGTCATGTGGTAGCCATTAAACACTTACAGACATTACTACCTTTTCAGGTAGTAGAGTGCTTCCTAAAGTGAAAATTCAAGACTTTTAAGACCAACTTGATTTTTCTGAGTAAAGCTATGCCAGTTGGCCTCCTGGGCCTTGTGCTGGGTTTTCTTGAGGTTAAGGTTAGCACTCCAATTAGGAGTGAACTGAAAAAATACCCCTTGATATCCACACACACTCTAGACATAACTTTATTTTGTTGGTTTTGTGCATTGAGATAGCAGCATTTACGACACTTCTTTCCATGAGCTGAAAGGAATAAGCAATATTCAAGGATTTGCCTGCATGTAAGCCTTAAAGACAGCTATTTCAGAATCTAGGTTTTATTCTTACTCTGGAGTGAGTATATACATACAGTTTTCCAAGAATGCTGGCTTCTTGTTCATTGAAGATGTTGGTATTTGTATACAAATTATCAGATTGGTGTTTGTAACAAACCCTTTGCCTTGGTTGCTTCTGTATGCAGTTTTGCAAAGCTTATGCTTCCTTTTCTTTAGGACATTTGTCAAAAATTGCATTTAACTGTACAATTTCTTTGTAGACTTATGCTGACTTTCTAGCCTAATTTTAGAGGATAATTTGACACTTAACACCTTTTTAGAATCTAACTGGAGCTTTAAAGACTAGAAAATAATTGAAGCATTTCTAACTTATTTTTTTCAAAAATTATAAAAATTATTTTTATAAGAATGGAATCCTTTTCACCCGGGCAATTTTCCTAGGAAACCTCTGCTTAAGAAAGGTTAGTGACCTTTTTAAAGATAATAGCAACTTAACTATATTTTTGCTAGAATTTTATGAAGATTTAAAAAATTGCATTTTGATCGTGAGAAAGACTATTATGTTCCTAAAGCAGCCAAACTTAAGTGAACTGTGGGAGAGGACACTTTGTCATGTTTCTGGCATTTAGCATTGAAAAGATGTTATTTTCTTCACTGTTTTTATTTTTGATAAACAAATCTCATCTTAGGCTAGATGTACGAAGTGCCTTAAAGTGTGGTCTCTGCTGGCAGGTTTTGTTTTTCATGTACAAAACTAATTACTGCCCATGAGAATTTCTTTTAGAAAAAGATGGGGCGGGGGTGAGGGGGACTTTAAAAGTGCATCTTTTATTCTGAATAGTTTTTTTCCTTTTTATTTTTCTTCCTCTATTTAAAAAAATAATTTTGTTCCTAAACTGCTCACAGCAAACTTTCCGATTGTGGATTATTAATGAATTGGAAAACTAACTTCCCTTAAACATTCTTTTCGTAGCCTGTGTGGGTCCATATGGACATTGGGGCTTGTAATTCCTCAAACAGTAGTGCTCATGTTCTTAAAATGGAATTCCCAGTTTTTGTTTTCAGTTTACTTGGTGTAAAATTAAGTATCTTTGTAGACTTCAAAAACAAGATCTTTCATGGAACATGCATGTTGACTGTTTTTTCCGTACATCCTGCATTGCCATTGTCCAACATAAAGATAGCGGCTTTTAATTTTAGAAATTTTTTTTTGTATTTAAGTTTTTTCTTTCAAGGAAACACGCTATTGTGTGTTCCAGTAGAAATCCCAATATTTTTGAAATGTCGAGGTTTTCTCGTAGTCTTGTGATGTACAGAACTGTGCTTATAGAAAATGGACAGAGGACAGTAGCTTTTGAAGTTCTTCTCTGGAAAAGTTGCTTTGATAAAACGTAGAATAGATGGGCTCTTAGAATTATGTTTGTTCCCCTGCCTATTAAGAGGAGCAGTGTTCATACTTGTTCTTGTGTGAGTCATCACAAAAATAATGGAAAATAGTGGTGGATTCATCTTGCTCCCCACAAATCCTATGGATTTTTTTTCTCTGCAGTTCTGGAGGCAGAGTATTCTTGGACTGGATGAATTCTGCTGTTTCTATTTGTATTGGTGACTATCTGCTGATTCTTTGTCTGTTCATGTTTCTAAAACTGTTGCATTAGTGAAGATCACTGTGGCTTAATTACGAGCTATTACTTTCAGGTCTCTTCTGAGTGATCCTGTTTCTTTAAGTCTTTCTGAAATTGGAGAACAAATTCCTGAAGAGCTGACTTGTAGTGCTTATTTGAAACCTTACTTATCCTCGTGGAAAAGGAACTGTTTTGAGAGACTCAGAACATTTTGAAAAACTCACTAAATGTTGTGCTGACATACAAAGTTTTGTGGCAAGTATCTCAGCTGAATTGTCTGGTGACTCTGAGTTTTGCCTGTCACATATTACACAGTTTCTATGAGGTAAAACATAGCCATAGCAAAGAGAAAAGTGTAATGTACACAAGGAGATACAAGTGTATGCTTCTAGCAACTAATTGCTATACGTTTATTGATCCCCACTGATGAAAATTTAGCAATGGATTATCTTCATTTGCATTCTGACTTTCCAAATCTTAGTATTTACTTTTTCAGGTGCTTTTAAATTTTCCTCCTTCTGTTTTCCCAGGGAAACTAAGTTCTCCCTTTAAAGCATATTTGAGGATAACATTAGCGCATGATTGAGCTGTGATTAAAAACATAAACTCTTGTGAGGTTTTTGACATATGCTATTATTGTTACTGTTAGGTTTTTTTCCTGACGTGTGCTAAAAGTAAATGTACGCCATGATTTTAATGTTGCATTCAGAGAACATGATACTAAGCTGTGTGAATGTGACCTAGTTAATAAAAGGCTGGAACATTTAACAAAAGTTTTGCGTTAAAAAATACTAAAAACTATAGGATGCCAACCATTTTGCTATTTTTGTCAGCTTTTTCCAGTAATTTGATTTCAATTCAAATGGTACTTTACAAATTGCAAGATATTTTAGCTCAGGACTTTCTTTTAAGAACAGCAGAGAGTGGATGATTTATTTATTTATTTATTTATTTATTTATTTATTTATTTATTTTTATAATTCTGTGAGCAATTTCAAGCATCTGAGAGGCAAACTGAAACATTTTAGACTTTGCAGTTTTATGATTATTCCAGTGTAAGTCAGTGCTGCTGCCGAAAGGGTCATACTGCTACTGCTTTTGTGCTGACACAAGCAATCACTGGAGAACTGCTCTGGTTGAACACTAGGTCTCTGCCAGGTTAGCATTCAGCCTGAGCAATTTCTTGTTCCAGTTCATTAAGTGGTTGCACAAAGTATAGTTCCGGACAGAAGCAAAGGTGGGAACGAGCAGTGGCAGTGTGAGAAGGGACTTTTTAACTGAAGACCAGTTTACAGATGTGAAGTTGAAGCCACACCCACTGCGTTTCTTGTTGACTTGCTTAGCTGTAAGGCACTTTATTGCTGATTTCATGCTTTTTATGACAGTAAAAGTAAATTGAGGCAAGTGTTGTATCTAAAGATGATCACAGGTAGCTGTGTCTCTGGAGTGATTTCCTTGTTCTTCCGGAGACTTAGGCACTTGAAGAACAAGGAAATTATGACCTGACAAATTGAATTAACCTTTCATTGTTCCTGTTGATATGGCATCCACATGTTTTAGGTGTAAATCCAGTCACATAAATGTCCCATGGCTTTCTCCTTTGCAAGTAAGCCAAACACTTCTGTGTCTCTCTATGAATTGCCCTCCAAAGCTGTTAGCTGCAGTGTTTAAAGAACATTGTAGTGACAGTGTGAAAAGTATTATGGAAAATATTTTAAAGGGTGCAGGTACATCTCCTTTCAGGTTTGAAGGGATTTGAAAAGGGATTTGAAAATTTGTTATTTCAGTGTAAGCAAATAAATCCCTTCCGCTCTCTACTTTGATCTCATGCTACAGTACCTTGCCATGTAGTGTTTGGCATCCAAGTTTTATAATCTTATGCTAAAATTTCTGAGCAAATATGCGGGATGGATAATTGATTCTTGCCTCAGATGAATACTTGGTACACTTATTATCAAAAGTCTTTATAGTCTTGTGTGCTGTGAAGATTGGAAATACCTTTTGGGTATGATGTCAGTAAAAAAGAGCTGGATAAGAACAGGAGCATAAATCAGGTTGCAGGGAACACGATTATACTGCCTTCACCAAACCACCTTGTTTTCAGCAGAGGCCAGTGTTTCTGCATTTACCAGACTTGGGCGTTTGAATTCAAGAAATTCTCAATATTGGTGCACTAATTGTTTTGGTGTTAAAATCCTTGACCCATCATTCCTTGGTAGGTGGGACCTTGGCAGCCGTGGCAGTCTTGTTTTCAGAGATGGGAACCAGACTTTCATTACTCATTAATTTTTATATGGGATTCCCAGAAATGTGGTGATGGAAACAAGAATGTCTAGAAGAATGTCATACTTAGCTTCCTGAAGAGGTATAACAGTATTCAGTTTCATTGCTTTACTGCTACTGTTTAAATCTGTCTTACTCATCTTGTAAAAATAAAAGATTTAATGAGATTTGGGTACTTGAAATTGTACTTGAGGTACTTGAGCATAAACTGTCAACTAGGTTTGTTCTTAATAGAAACTTATGTTTCACTGCTTTAACATCAGTGTACATCAGTGGTGTTGGGAGAGCAGCTCTTTCCAGATCTGGAATGTGCAGCTGAGCAGTGATGCAGTGATGTGTACTGCCTGATCAGCTGATGAAATGTGGGTTTGGATGTGTGATTTTTGTAAACGACTTCCAGATGTTACAGTTGCCAGCTGAATGTCTCAAGACTGCACTGTGAGGTCTATGTTATAAAACAAAATGGATGAATTATGCAGGAGATAAAGTGGTGAGCCTGTACTTGCAATTGTTCTTTNTGTGATTCTGTGGTCAAATTGCTCACCAACAATGGTGGAAAAATATGGATGCTTTTAGGTTGGGATACCTTCATCAACATCTAGGCTGTCAAGAGCTTGGATTAGAGAGTCTAGTAGATAAGATGAAGCGATTTTCTGTGTAGTTGCTGTGTTTTAAGAGCTTTGAGTTATATCTCACTTTAGCTTCCTTGTTCTAGAACATTATTGGACTGCAATCTGATTACCCGCAATATCTTTCAGTATCTTTTTTGTGCAGCAGAAATCAAAGTTTGTTTTGCAATTTCCATAGAATTTCCATGAACTCTGTAGATCAGAATTTTTCTATTTGCAAAAATCTTCTAAATCCTCATAGTTGTTGAGAGAAGGGTTTGCGTTTGAAAGCAGAGTGTTTGATTTCTCTCTCTTTCTTTTCCACAGGAAGTATTGACATAACCATGATAGAAGACAAAGGTCCACGGGTGGCTGACTATTTTGTGGTGGCAGGGCTCACTGATACAGACACGGCAACCCTCCTGGACCAGGAAATCAGCCGACATGAAACGAAGTCAGCTGGTCCCAAAGCTCCAATTACTGACATTGCTGTGATAATTAAATCAGCTGGTGAAACTGTCCCAGAGGGATATACCTGTGTTGAGGCCACCCCTACAGCCCTCCAAGCTAACTTAAACTATGGAAGTCTAAAGAGTCCTGAACTTTTTCTTTGCTACAAAAGAGGCCGGGACAAACCACCTCTTACTGACATCGGGTGAGATTTCTATTGCAGTTCAGTTCCTCCTTCAGTAATGATAAAATCTTACTCTTCATAGATGATGGTTAAAACAGATGTGAGGAAATGTCTTAAAAAGTCCTGTTTGAGTCTGTGTTGCTTAATGTGTGTTTCTGTACAGAATGCCTTGAACAAAGTGTCAGTCTTCTAGCGAACTTGTCTTTTTAGAATTAACAATGTTTTAGTTTAAAAGATGGGAGAGAGAGATAAAGCTGGTAAAATATGAGAAATTAAGTTCTCTGCTGCAGTTTTATGAAAGATGACAGAATAACACAGAATTAATTTATAGAAAATATGTAGTCCAAATCCAGAAATATTAACATGATTAATCTGACAATTATGACTTCAGAACTCAAACATTTTCACTTTATGGAATTCACTTTAATGCTTATGGTAGAAGATACAACTTTAGAATGTATAAGGACATTGTACAACTACTGGGCATATAATGAGAAAGAAAATAGAGCCTGGTTGTGGGGTGCTGTTACAATTATGGCAAAATAAAGAATGTGTATTTTTCTCCCTAAATAGTAGGGAGTAAAAATCATGCATATATATGCTATAATACTTGCAGTTATTTTCATTTATAAGCTTAAGTGCTTTGCCATGAAGCCTACATACCTTGTTTTTGACTTACAATTTGCATGCTTACTGACACATAGTGTCCAGTCAGGGGGAGACTGACAGTGAAGTCCGAGTAATGAAGGCAGCTTCATGGCTAGACAGTTCACTCCTAAGGGTTATGGTTCAAGCTGTATAATTAAGCTGGCACATTCTAACTTAAGGAAGCAATTTGGGTAGCATATGTTTATTTCATGTCTCCCACGGCATTAGGAGCTTGAATGCTTTGTGAGATTTTACGGACAAAATAGGCAAGTAGTTGGCTAAGATGATGGCATTTGGCAAATAGTATTTATTCTGTATTTTGTTGTAGACAGATCGAGTCAGGATGTCACACATAACACATCATGGCAGTCTTTTCTCTCTGAGCAATGATGCATATTCTCCCCCTGCTGTTCCTCCTGCTTTGCAACTATGTGCAAGAGATGGTTAGAGCAATCTTTTCTTCTTTGTTTTTTTCTGTGAATTCCATTGTGTTCAGATAAGATTAGAGTTCAGGCAAGAGATGCATGTACAGTCTGAAGGCTAATTTATGCTGTTTTCTATTATTTTATTAAAGAACCAGTATGAAATAATATTTTACCTTTGAGCCTGTCTGACATGCTGAGTGAAGTCAGTGTGTGCGTATTGAGGAAGAGTAAGGAAGAGTACATCCCTTGAAAGAATGAAGTGTGTACTCTCATGTCAGGTTTGTTAGTGTGTGTATAAAACTGAGTTATGTCATAGTCGGAGCATTCAAGTGGTTCTTGATGAATGTCTGTGTCTGTCTGTGTATTTCTTTCAGTGTTATTTTTGGGGAAAGTAGTTAAACAAATGCTGTTCGGTGAAGAGGGAGATAGGGATGTGCTCTACTGTTTGTCTGCCTTGTGTTTGGTATTTCTGTGCCCTCCATCCTCATTCCTTTCTATTTGTCCTCTGCTTGTTGAATAGAAGTGTCTGTAGGTTGCTGGAGTGAATTCCTGCTACAGTTACTTACTTGCGTATAGTTAGGCCATGTGCCATGCCTCTGGATGTTACATTTCCTAGAATTAATCAAATTAATTAGTTGGAAAAAATATTAGTACGGAAAAAAAAAAGGTTAATTCCTAGGCTAAAAGATCTCTGAGATCCTTTTCCTTACATGTAGCTGTAAAATTTAGTATCTTAAGCTTGTATGTCTATGAAATATTTCAGTTACTGTCATTCTGTTGCTTTCCTCACTGTTTTGTTTTGTTTTTTGTTGGTTTGTTTTGTTTTGTTTTGTTTTGTTTTGTTTTGTTTTTTTTCTGATGTTCCAGAAACAGACCAGAACGGAGATTTGTGATCTGTTTTGGTTTAGGTGCAGTGAGACTTTCAAACAAAATCTCACCTCTTTGTTTTACACTTCAGTTAAGAATCTGTTGGCGGTCCTGCACATCTTTCTTACGTGGAAGGAAAACCTGACAGCAAAATGGTTTTTTTAAAAGTACAAATGGTTTTGCAATTCATAATACTTAGTATAGAAAAGAAAGAATATCATTCTTCTTGTCTGAAGCAGAGGTTCTTGTTATACCAAGTACTGCAAAAGTTAGGTAACTTCCATTATCTAACTAAAGAAATTCTGATTTGTTTTTTTCTTAAAGTGGTATGGGAGGCTTTCGTTTGCTTAGCGTTTCTGTGCTAGGGACCCTTGTGATTCTGTACACCTGATTTGTGAAAATGTCTGCAGGCATGTCAATTGAACAAATAATCCTCTTCATTAGAGATGTATTTCAAAAAAGAAAATGAATTCAAATTTCAAGAAGGGTAATAGAAACTGGAAGACATTCTTAGCAGCCAGCATCTTCAGTTGTTCCTTAATCCCACTGTGACAGCTGCAGCTGGGTGTTAGAACAGTGTAGGGTAATAATGATGAAACTAAAACTTGTTTGTTCAGACAAATAATACTAGAGATGGCAGTAGAAATAAAAGATAAATCAGTCTATCAGTCTTTTCCCTTTGCTTGATCCACCACTTTTCTGACCTTGCAATATTTATATAAGTTCCTTTATTATTTAATACTTGCAAAATGAGAGAAGAAGAGGAGTTATAAAGGCATATTTTGCCTAACAGCTGTGAGAGACAGAATTGTTTTTGGACCTAGAGAAGGAGGAGTCAAACTGGACAGAGGTCTTAGACAAGTACAATTCATAAAAGTCTGACTGTTTTGAAAGGTTTTCCAGAAGAAAAATTTTCTATGATTTAAGGGTTTTAGCTCAGCAGCCACAAGGTTGTATTTCTTCTTTCTAAGCTCTATTATCTGATGCATTGAAGTATACCTTTAAATCAATAAAACTGGGCGTGAGGAAACTTCCATGTACAATGTCAAACAGTCATACAATGAGATGATAAGATTCTTTTGGTCTTTCTTGCAAAGGACCTAACGTCTAGAGGAAACTGGTTTACATTTTGCTTGAAATGAAGCTGTATTGGCATTGATAGAATAATGTAGAAAATAAAGTGTACTTAGGATTGAGACCAAACTATAAATGTAAAAAGGAGGAAAACAAGTCTTACCGTGAGTACTAATTAATCAAAGGCAGACACTTAGAAGTTGAAACAAGTAGGAGTAAACTTACCCTGTCAGGGAGGACATTGTATATATGGGGATCAGTCTCAGCATTCATGCATCATGTCTGAATCTTTTCTCTGAATCATTAAAACCATTGTTTAATTAGAGTGATTAATGGGTGGTGACTTTCTTCTGTTTGCTTGCAGATACAGCATCGTACTGTAAGTTCAGAACTGTGCATGAGGTTAGGAAATGGTGTGGGTTTAAAAATACTTATCTAGTGTACATGTAGAGGTGCATGTTGCTTTCATTTTCTTTTTTCTTTTGATAAGAGGCTAGAATATTTGTACACTTATTAAATTGGACTGCTAGAACAGTCTCATTCATGCTGTGTTCCTTCTCACAAACTGCCAGCTGACAAATGTTTCTGGAATAAATGTTTGATTTTTATTTTATTTAAAATACATGAAACTGAAATAAAACTGAACTGAAACTTCTATTGGAGACTGCTCTGTTAGTATTTTCTTCTGATTAATTTAAGACAGTGATCTGGAGAGTTCATGTAAACTCCTTATGCACAATGGATGTGGCCTGAGAGCTGCTGCTATTGTAGTGTTTGGGTTCTGTTTTGTTTGAGGTTTTTTAACTTTATCGAAGAGGTAACCCAATAAAAAGAACAAAGTACATGTTCTTCCAGAACATTATTTAGTTTAGATGTAGTTCAGTTACGTGTCCTTTCTCTATAAATATCTTAAACCAGTAGGTAGTATATTAACACTAATGTTGCAACTTGGAAATGCTGGTATTAGGCTGGTTTTGCACCTGAGAGTACACATTGTTTTGAGTATGTACCAAATCTGATGGTCAGAGTTTTTACAACTGAAACAATTGTCGAATATTATTGTCCTCCGTGAACTAGTGGAATAAATTGGCAGCCTGGTAGTTACATCAGTATACTCCCAACTCATGTAATTTCCTTGCTTTTTTAAAGTATTCTCTGACTGTAATTCATGTCTGTCATCAATACTATGACAACATATGTTTTTTTTCGGTTGAATCATAATAACCAGTAGTATTTATGTATTCCAATTTAGTGGTGGAAATAGTCTTTAAGTCATTTTGGAAGTTTAACCTTTTTTTTTTTTTTTGAAGTTCTGAGGATTGTTGGATATGGAAAAAGACTCTTATTTTAGCTTAGACCCATGACTTTTTGAAGTTTTCAAATGCATACTTAGTACTAGTCTGTCAAACATTTAACCAAAGCTGTTTTGGGACAGTAACTATGTATTGCCTGGTTGTTTTTTATTTTAATGTTGTGAGGGACTATGAGTGAGAAGCTGGAGATCATGAAGTACAAAGGTTTAATGGGTTACCTTTACCCTAAGTCTTGTTACAATAAAAACTGATTTGTAGGTGACAAGTACTCTGTACATACTGCAGAGAACCAAGCAAACTGAGCCATTGCTTATTTAGGTGTGGAATGGGAGATAAAGCTTGGCCTGTAATAGCATCTGTGCATTAAAAATTTTCAAGTGTATGTTTTAACTGCCGCATTTTTTCTCACAGTGACTTTCTAATAACTTTATGTTAGGTAAAGAAATGTTATAGCTTATTTAGCTGCTGTGAAGCTGTAAAGGATCTTTCATTTTTTTTCCTAAGGATATGATGATCCAAGTTAGTGATCTTGCAAAAAGAAAAAAAAGCCATGCACTACACGTATGTTGCTGTACAGCCGTGTAAGATATATTCTGCTTTCTGAGAGTACAGTCAACTGTACTTAGTATTTCTTTCTTTACTGTGGAACAAAGTATTTGTCTTCCTACCTCATTGTCTTAAGTGCTGTTATTCAAACTATGAATGTCAATTATTACTTGGTTTGGATTTTTTTTTTTCTGTAAAAATTCTTCTGGGAAGCAGACTCCTGTCCTCTGTTGTGCTTTTCCAAAAACCTTTATTAAAAACAAACAAAACCCCAAAAAACCTCCAAAAAATATTTAACAAAAACCCAGAAAAAAACAAGCTTTAAAAGACTTAGCAGGCATTTTAGTAATTAAATTATCCACTGTCACGTGTGCAAGCAATTTAAAGTGGAATTTGTATTTATTTTTCAGTGATAGTGCAGCATTCCAACTAGCTCTATAACTAAATCCTTTTCCATGTAGCTTGATTTTATTTTTATCCACAGAGAGTTCAGTATAATTTTAAATACTTCCAAGCAGTTTCTTCAGGTGCTGCATAATGGAAGACAATATAAGAGATTCATGTTAAAATGTTGCAATGGTGACATAGGTGGCTAATGGATGGACATTTTCTCCAGATTCATTCGAGTAACTCTGTATCTATTTGAATGCAGATAACAATGTTTCCTTCCTGTGTGCAGAGTTCTCTATGAGGGGAAGGAACGCATAATTTCGGGCTGTGAGGTGATCCAGGCTACTCCATACGGTCGTTGCGCTAATGTCAACAACAGCTCAGCTTCTTCACAACGCATCTTCATCACCTACCGAAGGGCCCCTCCCGTGCGACCTCAGAATTCACTGGCTGTGACAGACATCTGTGTTATTGTTACCAGCAAAGGGGAAACCCCTCCTCACACATTCTGTAAAGTGGATAAGAATTTAAATTGTGGCATGGTGAGTAGCTATAAGCTTGAGTTTCTTTTTATTTCCTTTTTCTTTTTTAGCCCAATGCATATATTTAAAGGAGGAGCCCTTTGAACTTTTTTTAGCACTATTGTATTTGTGTTCTATCACTACATCACAATTCCTTCATTCTTTATACCGTGTATGAGCTGTCAGTTTTGTAGGTTTTGTTTCTTTGATTTCCTTTCATGTTGGAAATTACTGTTTCATACTGATAACTTGCTGCTTCAGTTTGCGTATTCATGTGTAGGTGCTCTTTATGAGTAGTGCAGGGAAGTTTTTTGTTTGTTTGTTTGTTTTAAATTATCTCTCCCACACCCTTTGGGGATGCTGACACTTGGGATGAATCAGAAACACTTTTTTCTTAGTTATTCATAATGCCTGTGTTACTAAGGCATTGTAAGGATGATAATTGCTGCTTAGAGTTTCTGAGTGTGCTGTGCTTTGGTTGTCTTTTATTTCATCTGTTTTGCATTCTGTTTACTTGCAGTGGAGTAAGTGAGTTTTTTTGAATGATGGAGTATATTTAGACAAACTGCAAAAACACTATGTCAATAACAACCCGTATATAGAAGTACAATAAAAGCTTCAAATTATGAGTTATGATGATTAGAACTTGAATTCCCATAGTGAGGTCCCCATAAGAGTCTACTTTTAAATAACCAAGGAGACGTGAAGGTGGTAATTAATCTGTTTCACTTTTGCCTGTTCTTTTGTTGAAATAGGTCAGAGAGTAATGTGCTGGTCTGTAGTGTGGTTATTTTATGTAAATCCTGTGATCTCCAAAAAAATGAGAGAAGGGTGAATTCTCATTTTTGTCATTTACATGCATTCAGCAGCCAGCTGCTCATTTTATTCTGTAATTTTTTTTTTGTTAAAATATCTGATTTATTTGTAAAGCATGTATATTAAAACGCTTGATTTCTGCTGCATGTTGTCATCTTTGCTGGTTCTGAGATCAAACTTTTTTCTTTCAGTGGGGTTCCAGTGTATACCTTTGTTACAAGAAGTCTGTGCCAGCTTCTAACTCTTTAGCTTATAAAGCTGGTAAGTAATTTTGAAAGATGTCTTAACATTTTACAAAGGGATTCAAATGTCTTGTTAAAATAAGTAATAATTTAAAAAATTTAAGTGCTGTCTGTCAGAGTACTGATCTTGGAGGATGTCAGTTGAAATCAGCTTTTATAATACCTTCTTTGCTCTCCTTATTTTTTTCCCTGGGGGAAAAAAAAAAAAGGGGAATAGCATTTTTCTTCATTATTTTAGTTCTTATCATGACAAGCTTGCTAACTGATGAGCTTTAGCAAACTTTTGTCTTAGCAAACATTACACATGCAAGAAAATACTTCATGTTTCTTGTGTTGGTGATAATGGAGAGGGAGTAGTAAAGTCTTGTTCGGGCTTACTTGTACTTCATTCTATGTCTAAATATCTTATGTTTAATTTGAAAGTTAAATGTGTTTCTTCCCTTCAACTCCACAACTATTTTCTTGTTCCTTGTTTGAGGAGAGTGAAAAATATTCTGAACAATAAATCGCAAGTCTGGCTTTTGAAAATTTTTTAATGCATTGCTACAGATTATTTTTTGTTTCTGAAGAAGCCCAAAAAAACTTTCAGAAGCATTTCTGCGGAGAACTAAGTGCACCAAATTCCTTTGAAAGGAGTAAATTACCAAATAGAATTTGAAAGAATAGGTAATGAAGTTGGTGCACCACAGAATTAGCAAGATGAGCAGCAGTAGTAAACCCATGGTTGTGTATCTTTTTTCTACCCGCAAGAGTTAGATATACAGAGTAGCAGAGAATGCAGACAGTCAGCTAGTTCATCCTATTTTCAATGAAGGTATTACTGCTGTTTTTACAGTAAATTTTCTGTTCTTCGTAGGAATTTTTATTAAAATCTATTGCAGTGGCACATTTAAATAGCACAAATACCTCCCAACTGGTTTGATATAAAAATCTTCATTATGTACTGTATTTGAGCAGTTACTAAAAGTGTAATAGCTCAAAGGATCACTTCAGTATTCATATACAATTTTCAAATGATTGCTACTTGGATGGCTTAGTCTTGCTGTCAAATGAAAGACTTCTTCTTTGCAGCTGTAATCCTCAGTTATAAAGTTCAGGTGAAAAAGTTATAAATTCAGACATGGAATTTGTGGAAATCTGTGGAATTTTGTGGAAAATATATTACTTGCAGTATTTATGGTCTACAGAACCAATGTGCTTACTTTTCTTTTTTCTGCTTTTGAGGCTTAATTTTCAGATATCCTCAAGAGAACTATGAATCATTTCCACTGTCAGACTCTGTGCCTCTTTTCTGCCTTCCTATGGGAGCTACTATTGAGTGCTGGGACCCTCAAACCAAATATCCACTACCAGTGTTCTCAACATTTGTACTGACCTGCTCTTCTGCAGAAAAGGTATTGGCTCCACACTATGTTTTTGCTTTTATTTCAGATAGCTGTTATGGATATAGATAAGGGATTGTTTCTTCTGTGTTTGAGAAATACTTGTCTAATACTTCCCTTATAAAATTATATTTCTTAAGCCTTCATATAAGATGAAACTGAACCAAAACAGGAAGCAGCCGGAGGAGTACGTGCTGTTTACTCCTATGTAGGCTGAGCCATACACTTAACAAAACTCAAGCTCACAGCACGTGGCTTTCTCTGTTCTTTCATGTAATGGGAATGGAAGTGTGGTCTATATATTAAAGAGAGCTTAACACATGTGTTAGCAATACAGCAAATGGTTACAGTTTTCACATGGTTACCTTAAAAGACACTTCCATGTGACTTTATATAAGAGGGCGTGTGACTTTATGTAGTAGGGCTCTGTACATGTCTCTGTCTGTGATTTGAAAGCTAGTTACCAGAAAGCAGGAAGGCAGGGAGAGGATAAGTGTGCGTTGAGAGATAGGATATGAAAGACTCCAGTGAGCTTCCAAGACCTAGTGATCTTGTTGAATTTGCGTCAAGGGATAGATTCAGAACATCTGAGTTCTATCTTCTAACATTCAGATTTGTCTGCTGAATATTTATAATGCTATCAGCACACAAAGACACCAAAAATGTGTTGTGTGACTTGGGTTACAGGCAGGAAGGTAGTAGAGGTACTCCTGATTAAGCAAGGGAGCCTTTGCTTAGGGTTGGTCTGCCAGCTGTTATTTCAGCTTGCCAACTGTGTGTGTGTGTGAACTGTATGAGGGAGTAAGTGATTGTAATGTGTGATTGGCTCTCAGTATAAATATTTTTTTAGCTCTCTAATAAACAGCAGTTTGGCTCTGTTGGTGATAACAACTCAACTTCCACTGTCTCACTCCCCTAACAGAAAAATTTACATAATTCTCCATTTCCAAACAGAAAAAACATTTCTCCAAAATATTAATACTTCTTTTGCAAGGAGGAATGCGGTAGCTGCCACTGTTTTTCTTTACTTATTTATTTCTGCTAAGCTTGCCTGAATTACTCAGTTATGAAACACAAATAGGGAAAGAATATTAGAAAAGGTTTGTATCTTTTTAACTTGATAAAATAAGGGAAGTCAAAGCTAAAATAATTTTATTGTTTAGTTTGGTAATGGTAAGGGAATTTACTATGGGAACAGAAATACTTCATGAGGGTTTGAGTTTGAGATTTTGGGGATGGCTTTGACCCAGATGATTAATGGATAAAGTTTTGTCACAAAATGAAGATTTGGTTCCTTCCCTTTCAATTGAGTCTGAGTACTTTGTTGAGGAAGGTGCAATGAAAATAAGGAAGAGAGTTCAATGCATTTTTTTACAGGGTTGTTTTGTGCATGTTACATAAATAAAGTA
>VXBB01010695.1:88121-112337 GCA_013399915.1 Illadopsis cleaveri
CATAAGGTACCAGCAAAAGCACTGTAGTGTGTGTAAACTGCAAAGACTTAAAGATGCATCAAAAGTTGTAGCCCATATTCCTGTTAAATACTGGGCCTGCCTGGCTATTTTCTTCATCTTGTAGGTTTACGGTGCTGCTATCCAGTTTTATGAGCCTTATCCACGGGAGCTGCTAACAGAAAAACAGCAATCACAGCTGGGCCTTCTAACAACTGTAGAGAGAAAAGTGATTACTTCCAAGTCCATCAATTCAAACAAGTGCATTTGTCTTCTCTCACACTGGCCTTTCTTTGAAGCATTTCGAAAATTTCTTATGTTCATCTACAAGCTCTCTGTTTCTGGACCTCATCCTCTTCCCATTGAAAAGTATGTAAAACATTTTTCAAGTTGATGTGGTAATGTAGTTATAAGCTCAAGAAATCATGGGATTTGTGCATGTCACAGTTGCTATAGTTGATCCATCATCTTGTTTGCACTGTTTAGCTTATGTTGTACTGATAGAAATTTTTGGTGCTTCTGTTTTATTGTACTGGCTCTTGCAGTGCCAGCAAAGCTAGCTAAGTTAACTGGATTTTAGTCTGGGTCTTTTTTAGAATATATCAAGCCTGTTAACCTTTCTTTTAGCTACATCAAGCACAGAACAGGCTGAGCTGTGATACATGCTACATTTGCAGTCCTGTGTTTTAGCTTAATAAATATAAGCTGAGGAATGCTGTACGTTAGTGACAAATATCTATGTCTTCTTCCAAGCACTGCAGCTAATTCAGGTTGTCTATGAATATGTGTGCAAACTCTTCAGAGGATGCTTGTTATGGTTGTGAAAGTTTGCTGAAAAATGATGTTATCTTCAAAACTGTTAAGACATCCGACAGAGAAGTATATACTTCCTCTTAGCAGAATCTCTTTAGAAACTGTAGAACAGGGTTAGGCTGCCTGGGATTTTAAGTTGCCTAAATGCCAGTATATTCTTATCTTTTGCTTACATATCTGAAGGTGCCGGTATTAATTTTCAGGCATGCAACAGAGTGAATGGAGCTTCTTCATTTCTGCTTGCATAAAAAGGCTTAGACTTACCAAAAGTGTAAAGAAGTCTTAACAGTCTTTCTAAAACATGCTACCATATTAATTCTAGAATGTGATTAACATTGTTTTCAGCCTTTCATTAATCCCTGGTGCTGTTTTTCTAATATCTTGTCTTCTTTGCAGGCATATATCCCATTTTATGCACAATATACCTTTCCCTTCGCCACAGAGGCCAAGGATTCTTGTGCAGGTAAGCAAAACATTTTCATCCATTTTAAGCTACAGCAACGGCAAACCCCCTCCTGGTTTCTTCCTTAATTTTTTTTAACTTGGCTTTGAATACACACCTCCTGGAAGGGAGAGGGGAGGAGATGGATGGGTTGGCCTTCTGTCTCATTGATACAAACCTGGGACAACTTAGGAAAGGAAACAAACTATTTCATACTGTGGGTGGCATGGCAGAAGTGTCCTGCTTGCACTTATGAAACATCTGCCATGTATTATGTTTTCATTTTATAGGCACCATTTGCATTACCTCAATGGTAGAGTTGTTTTCTGTCTTCCCCTCACTTATCTACCCACTGCTGTGGGTAAGAGGTCAGTCCCCTGGGGCACTCTCTCTTGTGCTTCTCTGTTTAATCACCTAGCAGCAGTTACATGCTCAACCCTGAGTCATGGATGATTTCCTGTAATTCTCAGAATTGTTTCAGTGACTAATATGAGCTCTGTTCACTTAGTGAACCCAAGTCCCAATGACACCGTGTCTGTATACCAGGCAGTTTATTAGACTATGGATATATATTTATATTGGGATGTTACACTGTATTAACTTTGGGGTTGTTCATGTCAATCACATACTACTTTATGTGTTTCAGCTTTCTGCCCATGATGCATTAATATTGTCACAGCCAGTTTCTACACCATTGCCATTAAGGTATCATTATTAATGCTTTAAGTGTATGCTACTTGAAAAAATCAGAGGCAAGCAGGAGTCCGTTGTAGAAAGAAGTCAAATATTAGTGCAGTATCATGAGGTATTATAAACAGGAAGGTCAATATGCATTTATGTTACACAGTCTTGTCTTGACATACATGTGCCCCTTGTGGGAATACAATATCACTAATTATCTTGAAATGAAGACGAATTGCCAGATTATTGCAGGAACTCTAAAGGAATAATAAGGTGTTTGTAAAGAGAAAAAAAACCCCATATTTAAAGATCTTGTATTTTCAGAACCAATGTAGTAAGCAAAATTTAACAGCATGGAGACTGCTGTCTTGCTTTTTTTCCCTTTTTGGATCCAAGAGGGATAACAACATCAAGCAGTCAGGCGAAATCCATGAATGCACAAGTGTGGAAACATTTTGAGAATTCAAAGGTCTACCTACAAATTGATATTTGTGCTTGAAGGTTGATCCAGTCTCTGTGGATATTGCCTACATCCTCTGGGTTAGACCTCCCTATGATTGTGACATGTGGTTTTATTTCAACGCTTCTGTTCATCGTTGGTTTCAAGTTAAAACCCAAAATCTTCTCCCTTTTTATTCTCAACATCCCAAACCATTATCATATAATATTTTTTGTGCAGAAGAATCCCATCTTTGATCACATTTGTTACACAAGCACTTCCGTGAAAAATTGCAGCCAGGCATTAAATTGCAAAGCAACATGTAAAGAACTTTTTTTTTTTTAAAGACAGATTTTACACCCTTGTACTCAATTCCTGAATGCATACAGCCCCAACAAATGAAATGGAGGCTAAACCGTAGAAACTAGAAGCATGTTGTCATCAGAATGATGGACTAATTTTGACTCATACAGAAATTTGATACTGTGATTCTAAGATCAAATGGATACTCTAGTTCATGATACTTGTGTGCGGTAACTCATCATATGAAACTACTAGTGGGTTTTTTTTTTTTGAATTAGCATTTAGATTTACTTTACTGTTATGAATACAAGATGCCAGTGCATCTCAGAGAGGGAGCTGTAAAGAAGACAAATTTAGCAGTAGCATGGTTAGTTTGTTTCTTTAGCAATAGTATTCAAATTTAGGTTTCTTTGGGGTAGTGCAAGCCTTAAAATGACATGATAGTTATTAGTTAGATAGGTAGGTATTTGATGTATATTAGCACCATTCAACTAGTTGATCCCAAACATTGACAGTTGTCAGAAGTTTGATAGTAGTAATTTTTTTTTTAAATCCTGTAACATTTTTCTTTTCTTCCCCCTTCCCATCCACTCCATAGTGGAGCAAACTTTAGCACACTGCTCATGAATCTTGGACCAGAAAACTGTGCCACTCTGTTACTCTTTGTGTTACTAGAAGGCAAGATCCTCCTCCATTCCCTTAGACCAGCTGTGTTGACAGGAGTTGCTGAAGCTGTGGTAGCTGTAAGTACAAAGTGTTCTGTGCAGCAGTGAGAGAAATTGATTTAAACACCACAGTAGTAACAAGGCTTTAAGTTAAAATGACTGATGTACTAAATGGTCATTTTTCCCAGAAATAGCATTTAGTTCAATTGCCCTAGCTGGTGATTCTTAGACAGATGACAATTTTTGCATAGCTAACTGAGAGTTACACACTATTAAAGCAGCAAACTTGGGGATTTTTTTTTTTATAGTTTTACAGTGCTTTTAGTAATTTCATTTCAATGTGCTGCATGTAACTCATTGTTTTTTCTTGTCCAGTATCTGCTGTCTTGTTTTAATGCATTTATTTCTTTCATTTTTCCTTCAGATGATATTTCCATTTCAGTGGCAATGTCCATATATCCCACTCTGTCCTTTGTCTCTGGCCACCGTCCTCAGTGCACCTCTTCCATTTATTGTTGGAGTTGATTCACGATACTTCGATCTGTATGATCCACCACAGGATATTGTGTGCATTGACTTAGACACAAACATGGTCTACATGTAAGTTCTATGGAGATTTTACATTTTTCTGTAGATGAAGAGATTGCTGAAGTGCTCAGGAGACAAAATTGTCAAACACTGTTTGATCCAACGTGGTTTGTTTCTTACTGTCCCTTTTTTTCTCATTTTTAAAGCTTTAAAGTAAATTAAAATTTAGTAAGTCAAAGATCAACACTTTGCACTCCTATAAAAAAAAATATGATGCAGATCTTGCTATAAATTTAGTAACAATGGTAAGTAACTAGGGAAAGGATTGTGCCCCTGTACTGGGTGCTGGTGAGGCCATATCTCAAATTCTGTGTTCAGTTCTGGGCCCTTCACAACAAGAAAGACATTGAGCTGCTGGAGCATGTCCAGAGAAGATGATGAAGGGTCTGAAGCACAAGGATTGTGAGGTGCAGCTGGGGAAGCAGCTGTGAGAAGCAGCAGGGATTGTGTAGTGTGTAGAAAAGGACCTTGACGGAGACCTTATCACTCTCTACAGCTGCCTGAAAGGAGGTTGTAGCCACATGGAGGACGACTCTTCTCCCACTTAACATGCAGCAGGACGAAAGGAAGTGGCCTCAAGTTGCCCCCCTGGGGAGCTTTAGATTAGATAGTAGGAAAACTTTCTTCGTTCGTTCGGAGTCAGGCATTAGAATGGGCTGCTCAGAGAAGTGGCTGAGTTACTAGCCCTAGGGGATATTTAAAAGACATGTAGATGCAGTGCTTGGTTTAGTGGTGGACATGGTTTTGTGGTGGTCATGGCAATGTTGTGTAAGTCATTGGACTTGATGATCTTAAAGGTCTTTTCCAAACTACATGAACATGAATGCTTCAGGATCTTTCACTCTTGATACTTTCTTGCACTTGGGCTACTTTGTTAGTGTTAATAAAGAAATTTTTCTGGAGTTACAAGGACCAAATTTTTTGTAACACCAATCAAGCAAAAGCTGTTGTCTTTGCTACGTTAATTCTAACATATTTTAAGTTAATTATTGTATATTTTGTACTTTTCTTAAATTGAAGTATTCCTTGAACAGTTTCTTTGCACCTTCTTGAGGAGAGGCTAATTCAGCATAATTCTTCTGGGTTTCTATAATGTGACTATAAATAACGGAAATGAAAAATCAGATTTTTCAGGTGTTTAGTAACTACCTTTCAATTTTTAACTAGATCATAAATAGAAAGACATATCTAAGCTACTTCAGGATGAGAGTCATCATCACTAAATCAAGTGCACATCTTTTCTCTTGGAAAATTCAGTTTTACTTATCCTGTCATTTTTTAACTCTTGACTTTTTTTTTACTCACTTGAGTTAGAGTTAGTAATTCAATCTGTGAATCAGTGAAATGTTTTCTTGATTTTTATTGTCTCAGAAGGACCCTTCCTCTACTGATGCCAATGCTTCCTTTACGTTACTGACATGCTTTGTTTTATTAGTAGCATCACAGGAAATGGTAAACAACAGAGCAAATTGTGGGGGTTTTTTTATCTGAGTTTTCTTTTTTTTCCTTCTCCTAAGTCTCCATAAAAAAACACTTCAAAAAGCATTTTCATGAGTTTATAACAAAGTATTATGCCACTAAGAGAATAATTATAGGTGTTGTGAAAGAAGAATGTATTGAAGAAAGTCATGACAGATAACTTATTCATTTGAAGATACTTGCAGGGAGAAATACCTCTGTATTTTTGTTTGTAAGTAGAATGGAAGTTGAGGATTGTGTTGCAGAAAAATAGAGATAAACTGAGGAGATTTTGCAGGTAGATAAGGATGTCAAGATGCTTCTACAACTGTTAGAAAGACCAAGTACCAATATTACTTGGATTGGTTGCTGGACTAAAAATCTCCTAGTGGCTGACTTCTTATGAGGCAGTCAACTGGAAAGGCTTTCCCACTCCTTCTTTTTCTGTCTTTATAAGACCATTTCTCCTTCAATAGCGAATTAATCTCTTGTGGTTTTGCTGCCCATTTTGCATTTATCCTATCTATACAACGTGTTTGACTTCCAGAGGCATTTGGCATCTGTAGCATTTGACTTTGGTAAGTGTGAGGTATCTGCGTTATAAAGCATTTTTAACCTGGCAAGGAGTATATCTTTCAATTTTGGAGGTGTGTAGGTAAGCTCAAATCTCCATAAAGCACTTTGTGTTGAAGAAAATACAGAATTATGAAAATACTGTGTTACTAGTGAATAACGATTTTTTTAAAAAATTTAATTTTATCCACATTGGTTTCTGCCCCTTTTTTAATTCTATGGCAGTGCAGCAGTGCTGGATTTATTTGTTTGTTTATTTAGGTGTAAAAGCATTTAACAGCACTGTTGCTGACTTGGAAAGACTGCTTAATAGAAAAACAACTTCAGAAAAATAAGATATTTTCTGGTACATCAGTGTGTCTAGTCTTTCCAGAGCAACCATGCCGCTATCTTTCTGAAGCTATACCAAAAAATACCAAAGGCCTTTTATTCATTCAGCGTCTTCCCTATTGCTTTTTAATTTTTTTTAACTCTCTTTGTGATACTTAATGAGCTTTCATTGTTAACTAGCCTGTTTAGGGCATAGATTTGAGAGTTTGTTTTATTTTCTAAGCAGGATTTCTTTCCAGTCATTTTTGGAATAGTACCACTTATATTGTTTATAGGCATGCCATTATTGTGGGGGAAGAATGGGCAAAAGCATCCATAAGCATGGAATTTTTCTTTAACTCCAGAAACTTCGGCTTCTTTCCTAAGATCTTTCTGTGTTTGTGCCAGTAAAGCAAATAATAATGGAACAAATATTTCGCAGATGCAAAGTACAAAAAACAGCTAGTGCCAGTATCAGCTTGGGTAGTAATAACTGGTTAGGTTTAATGGCAAAGAGGTTTGTTACAGTCTCTGTAAGAGCAGTTCTCTCCCATCTTCTGCCTTCCAGAAAGAGGCATAGGAGTTCTCTGGATTTATTCCCTACTCTTTATTTATATCCAACCGTTAAAAAAGGTCTAGCATTGTATCCATTGTTCTCCTTAAAGCAGATGAGCATCCCTTTAGGCAGTTTACCTCACTGCTTAATCAACCACATCATTTTCCAACTCTGAACTGAATTCCCAGTCTTTCTAGTACCTGTTAGACTGTGAAGATGGCACTGGGTTGCCATAGACATATTGCTGAGTACCATATGACCATCAAGTTCTGATGGTCAAGACTGATCTGGCCCCTTTCAGTAACATGTTGTACTTAGAACTGCTTTTATTTGTATCAGCAGTGGTATGGCAGGTTCATGCTAGAATAGACCTTGTATAATAATCACATGTAGAAGAATGTGCCTAAATCATAGTAGCAAGGCTGATAAAAAATCTAAAAGGGGAATTTTCTGTAAAGTCTAAATCAAGTCTGAAGGCATATCCTCCTTGCAGACTGGTGGAAAATCTACTCATTACTCACTTTATACGATTCTGTATCTAAAGAAATTAAATTCTGAGTTATGTCGGTCCCATTTTTTTATTTTTAACAAATAGGTATAGTTACAAGATTTCAAAATAATTTGAAAGTACTATCTTCTGTAAAAGAAGTAACTTAAGGCTGTTGATGTTATTCTTTTTTATACTGTCTGTATTTTATATGTCTTTTTTTGTGTCTTCTGTGTTTTAGATCAGATGATAAGAAGAACACCAACTGGAAGCAGTTTCCTAAAAAGCCGTGTAAAAGCCTTCTCGGCACCTTAAAGAAACTGCACCCACAGCTAGCAGCAGGTGACATAGATAAAATAAAAATTTCTAATTAATATATAAATGTAATGATTTTCTCCTGTCACATGAAGTGTGATACATTTGTTTTAGACTTTTTTAATGTGACTTCATAGAATTTAATCTCTTTTTTTAGCCTTTACTCTTGGTCATGTGCAGCCTCTCATCCACCCCAAGTCCTTGGCAGAGATCTGTTCATTCCCCAGCCTGTGTTGTTACTGGGGGTTTCCCCAACTCAGGGTGCAGCACCTTGCACTTAGTCTGGTTAAATCTCATAAGATTCCATGGGCCCAGTTCCTGAGTTTGTCCAAGTCCCTCTGGATGGCGTCCCATTCCTCAGGCATGTCAACAGCATCACTCAGCTCGGTGTCATCTTGAAAGTGTCTAAGGGTGCACTACATCCTTTTGTGTTATTGATGAAGATATTAAATAACACAGGCCCCAATATGGAACCCTGAGGGACATCACTTATCACTGATGTCCATCAGGGCTCTAAACCATTCCCCACTACCCTCTGGATGGGACTGTCCAACCGATTTCTAATCCATGTAGCAGTCCACCTGTTAAATCCATCTGTCTTCAGTTTAGAGAGAAGATATTGTGGGGGATCCGTGTCAATGGCTTTACACAGTTCTGGAGATCTGTAATCCTTCCCTTGCCCACTGATGTAGTCACTCCATCATAGAAGGCCACTGTGTTGGTCAGGCAAGACTTGCCTTTGGTGAAGCTGTGCTGGCTGTCTTGAGTCACCTCCCTGTCCTCCCTGTGCCTTAGCACAGCTTCTAGGAGGATCTGTTCCAGGATCTTCCCAGGCACAGAGGCGGGGCTGGCAGGGTGGGAATTCCCAGGGGCCAGTGGTAGTGAATATCTTAGATAATGACTTTTCTACCACAGTAATGGAGTAGCTAATTTTTGACACACTGTTTTGTCAAAAGAAAAATAAAGACTGACCGTCTTCAGCCAAGTGTCTTTGACAGATCAGAGCAGAGTTCTAACTGATCTAACAGTTTTCACGTATTGTTTCGTTCTGACTGTAGATAGATCCTTTCAGGTAAAATGGTTCAAAGTATGTAAGGTTATATTATTATGGGGAAAGAAACTATGATTTCTGTACCTAAGATACATTAAATTAGTAAATTACAAAAGTGAACAATGGTATTAATTAAGAGGTAGGTGTTCCTGCCTTAGATTTCTATGATTTTTTTCTTGCAAAAAGCCTTTACTTCATCTGTTAGAAAATCTCAACTTTACTTTTATCAGCAGTGTGTATCATTCATTAGGAACTACTTCCTAATTCTATCTTGAACAGAGCCAATGTTCAAGATACATAATTTTTCTATTTTGTCAATATTATAATAGCTATGTTTCAATATTTATATTTATGTAAAGGTTTTTTTATTATTTTAACTGATATTTTTGTTATAAGTGTGGAACTATCGTTTTCAGCAATACCTGCTGCTGGTTTTTTAAGAATGAAAGAGTAAACTCTAAATGTCACTTACTTGTTTCTACCATTTGCTGCACCAAAATGTTAGGATTGATGTTAGAAAAGTAGTTTTAGATATGTATTCTTCAGAACAAGGGAAACACGATGTAACAAATGAGTGATTTAGGTCACTTAAAGAATCACTGGCAAAGGTATCAGCAAAAGCAGGATTCATATAAATTTACAAAAGCACAAAAAAGTTCAGTAGCAAGATTCACTCTATCACTGGCTACATGGATGAAGCACAAAAGGAAAATCAGATTAGAATCAAGCTAGAATGATTGTAAGAAAGTCTGGGAATGCAAAGGGGCAAGGGTATAAAGAGCTAGGAGAGACCCTTCTGTAGAGTCTAGAGTTTCAGAGAGGACCCACTTGCTTTCTAAATTTCTGATGGAGCCTAGGTGTGACTGAATCCAAACTTAGCCTTAGACTAAGGCGCCAAATCTAAAGACCAAACTAAGCCCCAGCTTTGTCTAAAGGATTTAGCAGCACTTAGTCTTTCGCTGTACAACATTTACAAAGTGAATTAATAAGGTTTACTGTAAACACCACAGTAACTTCATTACACATCTGAGATGGAAGTATGCTTGCCATTGGGTGTTTAAATCCATTCACATACATGCACACAGACCCAAAGAATTGAGTGCAAAGGTGTGTATATCTGTTAAAAATTCACCTTGAGTTCAGTGAGATACTCCCATTCCTTGATAACACTCAGGGAGTGATAGGCTGAGCTTTGAGGATTGGGTGCTACGGTGGGGTATCCCAGACCGTGTCAGGAGGTTTCAGCAATGGTCCTCAGAGTATGGCAAACTGGAGAGATGATGGGCTCTGAGAGGTTCCACTGAGAATGAGGTGCAGTCAAAGATGCCCAGGAGAGCTCAGAGGGCTATCTTCAGTCACCATCCTGTGGACTGAAAAGTACTGGAATTTTCCTCAAATGTCTAGTAATAATAATAATAATAATAATGACAATATTGTTCTGTTTGAGCTAGGATTCAGGCAAGTAGTGTTCCAAGGCTATCCATTAGGCAAGAGCTATTCTTTAGGCAGAAGCAGTTCCTGAGAACAGCCAATGTTTCTGATAAACTGAAGAGGACCTTAACTGCTCAGGAGTCATTAATCAAGGCCATGGCCTAAAGAGAATGCCTGAGAAGACTGGAGATTGTATAGCAGCCCAAAAGGAGCTGGACTGGGACAGGGAGTGGAAAAAACTACCACATGTAGTGCTTTGTGTGTGTGTTGATTTATTGTTGAAAAACTGTTTTCAGTTGAGTATGAAGTAACATTAACTGAGCTGACATCCTTGTTTTATGTCAGACTGCTACATGAGTTAGAAAAATGCACCTTTGGGGTAACTTGCCTTTTGTGTCAACCAATTCCGTTGGATCACAGGATTTCTGGTGCTTATCACTTGTGAACATAATCAAATAGAAAAAAATGTTTGAAGGCACTTAATTTTTATTGAAGGACTGTATGTGTTGCTCATTGCTAGTTCACAGGAAGACTCAAGAAGGCTCTGCAGTGGAAATGACTCCTATAGAGGCAGATTTCTCCTGGCAGAAGAAGATGATAGAACTAGAGATGGAGATCCAGGAAGCATTTCTCCGTTTCATGGCATCTATTTTGAAGGGTTACAGAACATTCCTCAAGCCAATCACACAGGCACCTTCAAATAAAGCAACTGCTGCTGATTCCTTGTTTGATCATCAAGGTGAGGGTGGGGCAAACAAGCTGCTGGTAGCATTGGCAGTGTTACAACGTTAGAGCTGAAAAGCTGCATAACTTAAAAAGGTCAAAGTTCCCTTTGGTTGTACAGTTCTTGGCAGTGTTTAAAACTGGATGTTTAAAATGTCTGAAGTCAAGCTACTCAGCGTTGATTGGAACACAGGTACTACACATAGAACTGCAGGTTTGCACTAGCTCCAGTGTCAGAAGAAGCTTTTTTTTAGTAGCGTGGTGCCCTCTCATCATGGCGTATTCTGCAAGGGCAGCTCTCGAGAATGAAAAAAAAATTCTCAATCTGTATGACACAAAAATGCTAAAAGCCCAGTGAGGAGGAGTGAAGTAATGGTCTTGGCAGAAATGGAAAAATACTAGAGAATGGAGCAGAAATCAGAAATATGGCAAAGCAATAAACAATAGTCAGCAAATGTCACTTCTCTCATCACTGTTAACTATTCAGATCTGTTCATGAGTTGAACGCTACATAGAATGTCATGGGTTTTGTCTGTGGTAGTGTTTTGGGTTTTGCTGCTTCTTCTGGGATTGTTGATTTTTTTTTTTTTTAAATTACTGAATAAGAGATTTGAGAAGAGATTTTTAGGTATTTATTTGGAGAGTTTTCAACTTTATCAGGCCCATCACCTTTCAGAATAATGTAATTTTTATTTTAGCACTGTTTTTGCTGTTGGATGCTTTTGTACAAGGTCATCTTCTTTTTCTTGCATAATGAATCAGAGTAATAAGAAGGGATTACATGGGTGTGATTGCCAAGGATGTTTAAAAAATAGCTATTAAAATGCTGTTGTTTTAATCTTCCAAATGCAAGTAGATATAAGTAGTTGTTACTGATAAAGCAAATACTTTATTAGCATCTTAAGTAATTTTTATTGATTATGTGATTTATGTTTATTAACACACTTCATGTGTTAATTTCTTAGTGAACTTTTAACTGATATTTAGTTGTGTATTCCCTTTTATAACCAGGATTTTTAAAAAGCAGAGACCGTGCCTATACAAAGTTCTACACGCATCTCACCAAAACGCAGATATTCAGCCGCTTTATTGAAGAGTGCAGTTTTGTGAGTGACAAGGATACTGGCTTGGCATTTTTTGATGACTGCATAGAAAAGGTGAAAAATACGCTACTAAATAATATTCTTCTGTTCACTTTGTGTTACTGTCCCGTCCCTTAATTGAGAAAGTACATAACTTCTGCAGGAAGTATTCAAAAGGATTGGAATTCTCGGTGGTTATTGCTGAGTCATTTTCCTTTCTTCATCTTCTTGCATGGTTATGATTTCTGTGTTGTTTCAATTAAAGGCGTGTAGTGTATCAATATATAAGATAATGTGAGAATTACCAGTAGCTGACACTTCTTCCCATTAAATGCTAATTTCTTCCTTCTGATGAGGGATTTCTACCAGTGGTCAAGTGCCATGACCAAAAACATCATTGTAGTTTTTCCTGCAATCTCTGGGCAGAACCTTCATTTTATAACAAGTTCTTATAGACTGAGTCTTTGATAGCGGATTGATTCTAATCAGATGAACATTTGTGAATGAACAAAAGTTAAATTTCCCTTTCCTTTTCTCTACTAAATGTGGGGTATGCATCTAGAGAATACTTTGTTAATAATTTGTTGTTATTGCAGATTGTCATATTGGAAGGAGTTTCTCTCAACAAAACAAAATGAAAGCACTTTTCCTTTGATACATTAAGGATTTTGTATTTAGTAGACAATGTGAGCAGATTGAAAGCATGCTGATTACTGAATTCTTCACTAAAGTATTTGAAAAAGAGCTTAATTGCTTCTATAGTAATATGGAAAATTGCTGTTTCTTCTTTAATATTTCAATCAGCAAGTGACACAGCTTTAATAGAATGATTTAGGATTTTGATTTTGAGTTGAGAAGAAACTCTTAATTTTTTTTTCTTTTCCCAGCTCTTTCCAGATAAAGGAACAGAAAAAGGAGAGAAGGTACTTTGCCCTTGAAAATGTTTAGGAATATCTGATCATGAAATAAAAATGGAAGGACAAGGCTGTGGACTTGATACTTGAGTAATTAGAACAAGTATAATTTATATATATCCAATCAAATATGGCATCTATTAAATATATTTTTACATTCTAACATAATTGACATTGAAAAGGACATTTTGTTACGATGCCAAACTCTCTACTTAATGCACAAACTCTGTTTTCAGGTTGATGTAGATTCTGTCGAAGATGCACGCTTGATTGAGCTAGATGAGTCACAAAAAAGTGAACACACAGTGTTCATAATGCCACCAGAACCACCTGCTGATGATGGACAGGACCGAGTGCCAAAATACAGGTACAAGTTAGACAGGCACACAAAATGAAATTAGGGTGTTTATGATGTTTAGCACGGCAGATGTTCCATGATGGTGCAAGACTTGCCTTAATACAGTGTTCAGAAGAACGGTTTGAAAGACATGAACTGTCCAGATTCTGGCAAACTTCTGAACCTCTAGAAGTCAGTGTTTTGGGTGTGAATATGTGAGGGCATGTGAATTATGGTCTTAATTTTTCAACAACTTCTTGCCAACTTTATAGTAATACTTTTCTGCATGTATTCAATGTCTCTCCTGTTTGAGCCATTTGTGTGTATTTTGTAGCACGTGCAATACTCTTTGTTCCATGTTGGGAATGATGAAAGGTGGGTTGTAGTCTACCCAGTGCTACTGATCTGCAGACAATGAACCAAAAGAACAAAACATGCACTCCACTTTCCAGATTTCTTGCATTCAGTCTTTTTCATCTCTATGCAGGAAGTGGAGTTTCAGACACTCTGGGTGTGATTTGTTTCCTCCTGTCTCTCTTGGAGATCATGAGGGTTCTGTTTGTTGCTGTTGTCCTTGTTAATCATGGTCTGTGCTCCTCTGATCTTCATGGTTAGCAGTCTGGTTCTTCTTTCCATTTTCTTTGGAGGTTTAATGTCCAAGATATCTTCTTGTAATATCTTTGTGAATAAAGCTAAAAGAATCTTGCTGTTACCTCTTTTTTTTTTTCTCCTGGTTCTTTATTCTCCTGTTTGTCACTTTTTTCCGTATCTGTTGTCTTTTTATGGCTTTCCTGTTATGAATAAATATGTGAAAACTTTTATTTTCTCTTTTTTTAAAATCATCTATATAGCTATAAAAACTTCCCACGACTAGATTTCAAGCTCTTTGACAGACCACAGGAGCTCAAGCTCTCCTTCAGCAGACACCCAGCTGGAAGCAGCATTTCAAATAGTCCCGCACTCATGGCAAAGAGGACAAAACAGGTCAGATGAGTTTCACCGTAATCACTGTGTGATCACTGAAAGATACAGATTTTCTTGGTAAAACTGCCACTGCCTATTTATCCTATAGGTTAATGTTGTTAGATGTTTGGTCTCTGTAACTATTCAGAATGAACGCTTACAAATAAAAGAAACAGAAGACATTAAAAATTATTATCTGAGATTACGGTTTATTGTCAAATGCATTTTTAAGCTTTATACTGTAATATAAAATTGAATTAAAATTTATGCTTAGTGTGGAAAAAAAAAGATTGATCCTGATGCTAGTTTTTGCTTGCAGAGAGTCTTAATAAGAGAATGATAAAAGGGGAACTTCAGCAGAATATGTGTCTATTGTTATTAAATGTTTACTCTTAAGAAGTCAGTATCTGAATTAGATTTCTAGATTCAAGATGTTATATCTTTTGTCTGCTTTTGTGTTTTGTTTCACCTTTACAGGAGATAAAAACAGCCCATAAATTAGCCAAGAAGTATTATGTAAGCCCCTCCCAGTGGGCTAAGTGTCTCTTCAGTCATAGTTACAGCCTATGGTTTATTTGTCTGCCAGCCTATGTCAGAGTTGCACATCCTAAGGTCAAAGCACTGCAACAGGCATATGATGTTCTGATTAAAATGAGGAAAACCGATGTGGAACCACTAGATGAGGCAAGTGCAAATCAAAAAAAAAGTTATGACTGTGAAATAGAAGACAAGGTGCAAATACAGTCTGTTTTGCTGACACCACCAGGTTAGGAATAGTTATGGACCTTTGTTAAAGCCACCTTAAAATCATCTCAAGTCAGCTTAACTATGCCAACTGGAAAATAATTCCTTATTTTATCCCCAGCATAATGTCTACTGGGTCAAGTAGTCCAACTCAGTGTTGCTCGTCTTCTCACAGATGAATTCCAGAAGGAAGTTCTTGAATATCCCTGGTTTTTATTGCACTTTAAATAATGCTTTGCAGCCCTACTGCACTGAAGGGATGATGGGTTTGTGTGCAGCATACTATTCTTTCAGTAGTATCCTCAGGCACATAGCAGCAAGTTATCCTGCATTTCACCTAGGCACCTTACCACCTTTATTTGTCAAATAAAAGAGCTGAGTGGAAAAAAGAAATCAGCATGCTCAACAGTGTGACTGCTGATGTTATTTCAGGTCCTGTGACTTGCTGTTTAATTTTTGCTCCCTCTTCTGGCTGTAGCACCTTGTGGACTGACTAGTTGTTCTCACAGTTTTCCCTTTTACATGTGTAAAAGTTGGAAATCAGAAAGGAGCTTAAGATGCTTCAAAACTCTTGTCCTTAGTCCATTTACACATTTCTACATTTGTCAGGTCTGTTACAGAGTAGTAATGCAGCTCTGTGGACTGTGGGGTCAACCTGTTCAGGCTGTGAGAGTCCTTTTTGAAATGAAAAATGCTGGAATACAGCCAAATGCCATCACCTATGGTTATTACAATAAGGTAAGGGGCCAGTGTCTTTTGAAGTTGTCATTCCCAATGTCTGGTAGCATGTTTTTAAGGTTGTTTCTTGCAGCTCTTCGCTTGGATTTGCTGATTCTGTTGGTCAAGCTATCCTTTTGGACATGCTTACAGAATGACTGAATCTACACTAAATGATTTTACACTGTTAAATTTACATTCCCATGCTGTTTGGCTAACCAAAAGTTCCCTCGATTTACACTGTTTCCATTTGCAAATTTTGGAACCATCTAGTGCTTCCATGTCAAATAAATCTATTGTAAGGTGTATTCTTTAAGATAGCAAGATCCAAGATGGATGAAGGCTGGAATTAAGCCTAATTGAGGTAGACTAAGCCTAGTTGAAGTAGACTCCCCCTCGTTCCTTGCTTTCAAGTTCCTGTAATATCCTGATGAAACTTTGTGGTAAACTAGTTAAAGGAAGAAGAAAGGAGATGCTACTATGGTCTTCTGTTGCTATCAAAATATATAGATAAGAACAAAACCCACCTTGTTAAAGAAATTTTGATCCATTGTCTGGTTTTACTCAGCTATTGTGTACTGAGCTGTGGAATAAAAGGGAAGAGCTCATAAAAATTCAGTTATTTGTCCAACTTCACATGGTTGACAGTAAATGCTTTTTTTTTATTGCGGGGGGGGAAAAGCTTCTCACCATACTGTGCTTTTTAATGTAACTTCCTTACTGTTCTTTTGTTACTGCAAGAATGTCTTTTTCTGCAGGCAGTTTTAGAGTCTTCTTGGCCTAGCGGTAACCGCAGTGGCATATTCCTGTGGACAAAGGTACGAAATGTAGTTCATGGCACAGCACAGTTTAGGCAGTGCTTAAAGAAATCAACGCAGAGCCCACCAGTGCCTGTGATATCAGGTAATAATTTAGTTGAAATAGATTTATTTCTGGTGAACAAGAGCATGACGTGCTTTCTGAGGAATTGCAGCTAAAATTGTGGCTTTTGAAAGTGGAAAATCTGTTCTTAAATGTATAAAAAATTATATTTGCCAATTTGATTCTGGTAACAGGATTAGAATGTCTTTCCCATACTGAATTATCTTGATTTCTGTTGCTAGAATTTCATACTCTTAATTTATATGTGTAAACTGAAGTATTTATTGTTGTCTGAAGAGGTTAGATTTGTTTAAAAACCTGAACAATGAAGTCCTCTCTTACTAACCAGCTCTCGTTCATGTCTTTAGCTCTGCGGAGTCCCACGCATGGAAGTGATGGGGACATGGTGAGCCATGGTAGCGTGGATAGTTCTAATGATGCTAACAGTGGGGAGCACACCCTCTTCGTCAGTGACTTAGTCAGGCTTGATTCCGTTGATAATCACTCTAGCACAGGTACTAGATTTTGCATGGTTTACTACTAACAGTTCCCCAAAAGGCTAAATTTTCTAGTCTCCTGTTGATTTCCCCTTCATAACTACTACTTTCCCTTCTTGAGGCTGTAGAGTGGTGTGGAGTTAACTTGTGTAGAAGAAGTACACTATTGTTGAACGATTCTCCTTTACTGCACATCATGCTTTAGTTCAGAATGTACCATAGCAGAAATACTATTATAGTAAAAAAATGTTTTGCTCTGATCTCATGTACTCTGCTTTTAGTGTTAACCTTCAGAAAAGATATGAAGCCTCTCACATACGAGGCTGTTTAATTTCTGTCATTTATTCACAGAAGTGGTAGTCTATGTAAAATCTTTCCATGAAAGGAAAGGAGTGATATTTGGTGAGGTGATTAGAAGGTTAACACTTGAAAATGTTTTTCTTTGATAATATCCCAGAAAGGTCTAATTAGCATTCATGGAATTAGTATGTTATGTTAGGGTATGGTAAACTGTGCTTTTAAAGGCTATATTCAAGTGTCTTAATAGTATTTGCTAAACTTTGA
Source organism: Illadopsis cleaveri (assembly GCA_013399915.1). Taxonomy (NCBI): domain Eukaryota; kingdom Metazoa; phylum Chordata; class Aves; order Passeriformes; family Timaliidae; genus Illadopsis; species Illadopsis cleaveri. The sequence goes on from VXBB01010695.1 coordinate 105,632, forward strand.
AATAAATACTGAAATTGTCAGAACTTTACCATAACAGTTTTTAGGAGACAGCATGGGAATGGAAAGGCAGGTGGTAAGCTAGAGAAAAACTCTACATTAAACATGGTGTGCATGGTGTGCACTCCTCCTGAAAAACGGAAGTAAAAAGAGTGCACAGGAAGTTAACAGTTGGAAATGGCAAGACAGAATGCATGGTTCTTCTTATCTGCTTTGGTACTGATCACATCCTACCTGTGCAGTCTCAACTAAACTTCCTTTCTGTGTGTACTTCAAAACTTAATGTACAAAATGATTCTTGCACACTCTTCATGTTTTTAATCTTGAGCCCTTCTGTAAAGAGAACTTTGAGTCTGATTCCTGTGCTTCATCTGATATGTCTGCCTAGATGACTGAACTTCCCTTCTCTCTGCTCTTTGTTGCTCTGCTTTTTGCTCTTTGCTGTCTCTTGGGTGCCGCATTTGTCCTTGGCTATCACGGTGTGGGGTGCAGACTTATGGTGTGAAGCCTTGGATGCACGTGTGCATTATTTCTACCCTTGAATGTTACTCCTGCAGGTAATTCACCCATTTATTGATGGGGTATTGGCACTTCTGCTCAAGGCAGGGATACTAAAATTATTGAAAATATGATTGATAGAGAGAAAATAAGCACCAAAGAATATCAAAACTTAATTTTATATATATAATTTTTTAAAATATAGTAGCCAAATGTATTAATTGATGGCTGCTCAAATTTTTAATTCTTTTAAAATAGTTGTTACTTTTGGTAAAATAAATAGCAGTGATATGTATGGTAGATGCATTGTATCTGTCACCCAAGTTTTATGGAGCTTCCTAACACCTTTCACACTCAATAACTTACTTTGATCTTTTTTGTTACAGTAATAGTGCTAATATATACTCTGAAGTATAATATACTCTGAAGTATATAAACAATCCTGTTGAACATGTTGCTGAGAAATATGTCTGTATAGTATTTTTGTCTTTTTGCACATGCAGCAGCACTTCAGATAAAGATAACAAAGAAAAGAGACTTTCTGGATTTTTTCATGTAACAGACCTTTTTGATTACTGTAAACTTTTTGTTTTTTAGTGAGTTACAGCTGGCAAGTTTAACTGCTATAGCACAGGATGAGACTTTTTAAAAAATGTTTATAGTCTAAGGTTTTTTTTTTCTATTACAATTTGTACTTTGGCATACACCACAAAGATACAGCACAGTTTATAGTACAGGGTTTTTTTCAGGGCTGTATTCACTGTTAGAAGCTTGCTCAGTTATGGCTGTGCTTGTCTAAATTTTTTTTGTTAATGCATTTGAGAATTTAGCTTACCCAGCAGTTAAATATTTCATGCTAATGCAATAGGAAAGGAATGAGAGCAGATACAGTGCATTAAAAAGTTAGTCACCATAGCGTTTCTAGGGGAATAACTCATATTCAGTATGGTTAGAAAAGTAAATTTGGATTGGTATAGCATTGGTATATGTGGTGTAATCATCACTGAGTAGATCTTTCCACAAATTAGACATTTTGGAGATCTTACTATAAACTTTCCTGGAGAGGCAACATGAGAAACAAATGAATTTCAGATCCTTTATTTTCTTATTGAAAAACAAATTTAGGAAGGAAAAATGAACCTGAAGCATGTGTTTGTATTTTTTCTAACAGGTGGTCAGTCGGACCAGGGCTACAGATCCAAGGATGGACTTTTGAGAGGTGGTGAGGATAGTCTTCCTGCAGCTGAAACACAAGTAGAGAAAGATATTTCTTCTAATATTGAAGACTTAATAGGAGGTTAAGTATGCGTGTTTATGTTGAAGAAGGCTTTTGGTTATAAATGTATTTCATGCATTAGATTGCCACAGATATCCAATGTATTGAATTAATAATGTTCTGAGGCTCAGAATAGAACAGATTTCATAGTTATTTTACGTCTGTGCCCTAAATTATAGCAGTGGAATGTGTATAGGTAGAAATAGCTTTTATTATATTAACTTAATATAGATGGAAAAATTGGACAAATGTTGGGGTGTGCAGTAATTTACATTCCATTCCTCTCCTTTATCTGTTTGAAATTTTAACATTTTCTTAGCTGCACCTGTTGACCTCATAAAAGGCACTGCTTTTTCTTACAAACTCTTCCCAGCTACAGACTGCCTTATGGTCATCTCCTGTCTTCTGTTCAAGTTTTGCCCTTAGCTTTTGTGTATTTTGTTGTTTTCATTACTAAATTTGTTTCATATCTGGGTTATGAGATCCTCTATGTGAGTTAGGGCTTTGAAAGCCTCTCATTAAACAAATAGCCCTGCATGAAAATCTGTGAGCTACTGTTCTTATTCTACTAGGGTTAGTTGAAAAAATACAATGGGGAGAAATTGGCAAATGTTATAACCCTGTGAACAGCTAAGCACTCTCTGCATAATGCTGGCAGCTGTAACCTTTCTGGGTATTGCTTCCAGGAAATGCTCAGAACCTAGTAGGAGTGATCCTTTAGTTTGTTATTAGGTAAGGGGACAGTTGGAGTTCACATTTTACATACCACTGCAAATAATTACTAAGTTACTTAACTTTGTATCTCTATATCTCTATCTATATCCGTATATACTGATGTTCACATTCTCTTTCTTGCAGAGATTTCTACAGAAAAATCTTATGAAAAGCAACAGCTGAATATAGAAACTCCAATTCCAGCTGATCCACCTGCTTGGGGTAACAGTATTGTGAAAGCTCCATCAGGCATTTTTGACAGCAGTGGAAGGAAGAGCAGTGATGGTGAGCCACTGGGTGAAACAGAGCTTGCTAAGGTCCTGATCTTGTTGTTCTGTAGTGTTCTGCAATCTGTTTTGTGTTTTGAAAAGAAACAAATCTTCTGTTCAAGGTGCAGATATCTCGCACAATGTTTGCTTTTTCCACCATTATCCTGTGCAGACGACATAGGTGCAGGTGAAACCTCTGGATTCTAGGGTTGAAAATCACTGTTCTGTAGATTGAAATCAAGATTTTCCCTGCCCTGCACTGTGAGTGTTTCAGTAATATACTAGGAAATAAAGAGAAATAGTGTCTGCAGTCCTGATTTTGTCATCTGAACCTTGCTGATCGTGAACACGTCTCTATTCCTGCAGCTTACATTGCCAATCTATCGTGGAGGAACAATGTGTGTTTTCTTTGTGCTGTACAAAATTTATTTACTTGTCCCAAGATTTGTGATGAGGAAGATTTATGGATCTATAAAAACCAAATCTTGGGGATAAATTTATTTTTCTGCCTGTGTCTGTCCTTTACTAAGACAAGATAGTCCAGTTTCAATGTAGTTTGACAGCACAGAATGGAGTCTGAGGTAATAAGTTGCCTGGAACATTTTGGCTATTATGATAACTGGTGGCTAGCCAGGAAGCAGCATTGATGTGAGACTCAAACATCCACCAGTAGATGGATATGATACAACAGGTCTTCTCTTGAGGTCCTAATATAGTAGAATTTCCATACTTATGGAGGTTTTAACCTAGCTAACACAGCTATCTAGGTAGTAAATATTCCCAATTACCCTGAGGAAACAAGGACATTTAAAATATTAGTTTATATCTTCCTCATGCTAAACTTAATTAGCATTTTCTAAATATACAGCTGTGTCATAAATGAAATAATACATCTGTATTGGGCAGACACACATGATAGTTTTTTTCAGAACCAGAATGAACTATGGGGTTTGATGTTTAAATCTGTGAATTTAGCTCATGGGGGAAAAGACTTCAAAACCAACTGAGCAACTTTTACTTAAAGTTATAGTTTTCTTTAGTTCATGGATATAGTACTTACTCTGGGTGTTGGCACAGGGAAAGGAGGTAGAAGCCATAAACAGCTTTGACTGCAAAGAGTAGATGGCTTTTGATCTGCAGGATGTCTTTGCCGTGAAATAACGTGTTCATGCTAGTGTAACTTCTTGATGGATATCTTGGGACTGCAGTGCTCCTAGTCTTCTCTGTGTAAGGAGATTGAGATTTCACATGGTTTCAGGAAATAAACATTTTTGGTGGCTATGGATACCATATTATTAATGCCTTTTCTCTTTTAGAAACTGTCTCTAGCCCACTGTTCATAACTCAGGATTCAGTCGAAGACACAGTCTTTGATAATGTTTCTTCTAAGAAAACAAGTGAAAAAAGACAGAAGAGGCAAAAACTGTTTTCAGAGAGAAGCTGCAGTTTCAGCAGTGAAAGCAGAGCTGGAATGCTGCTGAAAAAAGGCAGCTTGGACTTGCATTCTAAAGAAATAGCAATAATGATGGGAGCAGATGCCAAGATCCTAACAGCAGCTTTATCTGGGGCCAAAACTTCACCTTCTCACGTGACTAAATCCCACAGCTTTGAAAATATCACTGACCAGCAGGTTTCTGACATAAGTGGCGCTTGGAGTGGTGTGACTGAGAGTGATTGGGACCTAGAACATAGGTCTTCACCAGTGCTGGAAGAACCTGGGGAATGGCAGGAGCATCTTGAGAATGGAAGAGATGGAAACATGACCACAGTGGAAGACGTGAATCTTGAACAGTCAGCTGAGTCTAAAAACCAGAAATCAGAATCCAAAGATGCAACCGCTAAAAGAAATAGCTTTTATGGAGTAGTTAAGCCTGTTGAAAGGGAAGATGTTGAAGTAGGCTTGGACCCTCTGTCTTTGCTAGCTACTAACAGCACACAACCAGGTTATCCAGAGCCTGGGGAAAAGCTGACGTCACCAGTAGCAGCACGTAATTTGGCAGATGAAATAGAGAGCTATATGAATTTGAAGAACCCATTGGGTGGTAAGTTTCCCAGCATGGAATTGCACAAGCCGGATAAGGAAGCAGAAGCTTCTGGCACACTTGGTCATTCCCAAGAAAGGAGGTCAAGCCTGCCTTTGGATCCCATCCTGCCATCCTCCAAGCGTTATGAAAATCGAAGAAGTCCTTCTGTCTCCAGATCCAAAACATTCACTGGACGATCTAAGCAACAAACTCATCCACAAGTTCAAAAGGAGCGGTCTTTGTCTTTGACAGGACTGGGTCGTTCTTCTCCACATGGCTCATTGGGAACTGTTGTAACAACTTTATCCAATCTGAAGTTAGACAATATACTGTCTGGACCAAAAATGGATGTTTTGAAATCAGGCATGAAGCAGGCTGCCAATGTGGCCAGTAAGATGTGGGGAGTTGTAACATCAGCATATAGTTACTCAGATGATGAGGTAAGTGTTTTTCAATATGACAAATTTGGGGACACAAAGTTAGAGGGCTAACTTCTATGTCCAGAAGATTGCTTCTCTAGGTGGTGTTTTTTATTAAGTATTGACCTGTATTAGATAATAAAAATTACACCTTATCTATGGTGTTTTTCCTTGCCATTAAAAAAAACCAAACAAACCCACTTTTCAGACAAAAGCAGATTAGATGGTCTCAATGCAGTAAGTTTTAGCTTTTTGTTCTCATAATTTCTCCCGTTTGTTTATTAATCTTTTTATTTAAATGTAAAGAAATTGAACCAAGAAACCCTGGTAACTAAAAATTTGTCATCTTAAATGATGCCATACTGCCCTGTCTTAATTTAGAAAACTATGTCTTAATTTAGAAAACTATGTCTTAATTTAGAAAACTATGTCTTAATTTAGAAAACTATGTCTTAATTTAGAAAACTATGTGAAAATACATTACAAACCCAGGAAGTCAGATTGGTGAGGGTCAAAGTTGAAAGTAGTAAGGTACAGCTTGAGATCTAGTAGATTTACCTATTGGGAATTTGGAAACTAAACGTTATGGTTCTTCTGTGACTTACAGAGTGTTTTTCAGAGTAAAACATTTCACACAATGACAAGAATGAGGAGGATATAGAAGGATGACTATTGTAACTTCCTCTTTTCTTGTTATGTCTTGTTATTGTGCCTTCAAACGCCGTTTTCTCAGTTAGAAAGGCCTCCCCTTGATCCAGTTAATGCCTCAATCAGGTGTTTGGTTTTAAGGATCTTTTTTCTCTCCTCTTTAGGGTATTAGAATAGCTTCTTGTTGCCTTTCTCAAATTCTCCTTTCTTTGACCAGCCTTCATAAAAAGTAGAGAAGGAAAAGATAACTTTGACTTTATTTCTGTGTGAAACAAATTTAACTGATACTACTAATGGAGTCTTTAATACTAAATAAATAAATATAAATAGATTCTTATTTTTTTTAACCAGATGTTGCCTGTGACAATGAAATCTTGCTGCCTTGCTTTCTTTCCTGAGATTTTTTCGTATGATCTGTGTTTTCTTCTGTGCCTTTCTATTAGACTGACCTGTTGCAAAGAATTTTGTTTAATGGCACATAATTCCAAGGATGTGACTTATTTCACTTTTCTTCAAGCATCCTTTCATTCTCTCCTATTTTATTTATTTAACTTACCTTTTTAAAATATCCTCATTATTGTACTTTGTTGCATTTTGTGTTTTGGTGACTGAGTTATTGCTGCATCATTTCAGTTGGTATGTTTCCTTCCTTTCTTCAATTCTGAAAATAAGACTTCAACTTGAACCTTTTTTCTGGTAGTTACTTCATTTTGCGTGATGTCTGACAAATTGTTGTTCTGCATAATTTCTCCTGTTTCTACTGTAATGAACAAATTTATATCCCTATGGTTTTGCCACTCAGTGTGTCAGTTTTTCAATATCCTCCTGCTTTGTCCAATATCTGCACTTTTTGAGGCTACC
>VXBB01010698.1:79214-98621 GCA_013399915.1 Illadopsis cleaveri
TCCTGCCCCTTCCCCGAGCCCATCCCGGGCAGCCTTTGTCCCCTGGAGCATTAACCCAAGTGCCAGCTGCGCCTCCAGTCATTCCTCACAATCGGCATTTCTTACAGCTGAGCAATAATGTGGGTCGTGGAGGGCAGGGGGAGGGCAGAGCAGAGTCCTGTGCTGCCGTGGATGTCCCAAATCACCGTGCCCAGACTCTGTCCTGGCAGTCTGTGTGTCCCCGTGTCACTGCAGCCAGCCCTGCTCACTCTGGCAGTGTCCCAGGGCTGGCACAGCCTTCACCTGCTGAGCCTGGGCCATGCCAGCGAGCTGCCAGCGTGTTCAACTCTGATTGTGCAGTTTTGTGCAGCAGATTTTCCACGGAGCAGACGGGGAGCCCTCCGGGCAGCCGCGGGCTGCCCGTGCTTTTCCTGCTGGGCACACAGGAGGGTGGCACAGGGAATGTGCCCGTTCCTCTGGTTCCCACACTGGTGTCCTGTGCTGGTTCCTCTGACTCCCACACTGGTGTCCTGTGCTGAGGTCACTGGCCAGGTGATCCCCAAGGATGGCTGAGCTGCCTCATCCTTGTTTTCCACCCAGGAAAGCTGCAGGCCCCCAGCAGGGTTGAGGTACAGATCAGAGATGTGGTTTTTTGTCACCAGCTCGTTTCATCCTGTCCCGGTTCAACAGGAAATGTGGCAACGGTTTTATGGTTAAAAGCTTCTGTTTTTCTTCCTTTAGCCAGAATTGCAGATTCTGCACCAGAAACTTTGCACAACCGGGGGTTGGGGTTGATTGGTGAGGAGCAAGAAGTGGCTGATCTGGCCCTGCACTGCAGGAGGAGCAGCACTGCTCTTCCCAGGGCTCCTGCACCACTGCTGGTGCTGCTGGGCTGGAAGCAGAAAATCAGAATATTTGGGTGTGCAGGACTGGGATGGATGAATGGTCTCTGCTTGGGGAGCTCGTGGTGTTGCATCACTTGATTGGCAAGAAGAGGTGAAGGATTGAGGCCTTGGATCCCCTTAGGGCTCCCTCATCCCTGAACAGCTCCTGGGGCTGGGGTGGCCCCGCTCTGGATCCTCTGGGACAGCTGGCTGGACTTTGCCTTAATTTTTCTCCCATGACATCACTGTGTGTCCCCAGGGTTCATCCTGTCACTGTGCCCGTGGTGGGATGGATGCATGAAAGAAATAATCCAAACTTTCCCTGCAGTGGGAGGGGGCAGGAGGGAGGGGAGCTGGCAGGGGCTGAGCAGGGTGCAGGTGCCCAGGGTGGGGAAGGCAGGACAGACACCAGAGCTGGGCAGGGCTTTGTTATGGAGCATGGAGTGACACCGTGTGACACCAGCCACACCTGAGCTCCTGAATGGATGCCCCTCCTGCTGTGAGTGCTTTGGGTTTCTAAAAAAGCCCTTCTCACCTGCTGTGAGGCCCCGGGGCACCGCTCCAGGCTCCAGCTGCCCTGCTGTGCCCTGTCCCTCCATGGAAACTGAGCTGCTCCCAGGCTCTGAATCGCTGGCACGAGCTGTGTCCCTCCTGTCCCCGGGCTGGGGACATCACCCACGGGGAGGGACCTGCCCTGCTGGGGAGAGGCAAATTGCAGTGACAGGGACAGGCAGAGCTGCTGGGTTTGCTTTTGCTGTGTGTGTCTGGATGGATGGATGGATGGATGCATGGATGGATGGATGGATGGATCCACGGATGGATGGAGGGATGGATGGATGGATGGATCCACGGATGGATGGAGGGATGGATGGATGGATGGATCCACGGATGGATGGAGGGATGGATGGATGGATGGATCCACGGATGGATGGAGGGATGGATGGATGGATGGATCCATGGATGGATGGATGGGTGGATGGATCCATGGAGGGATGGAGGGATAGATGGAGCGATGGATGGATGATGGATCCATGGATGGATGGATGGATCCATGGATGGATGGATGGATCCATGGATGGATGGATGGATCCATGGATGGATGGATGGATCCATGGATGGATGGATGGATCCATGGATGGATGGATGGATCCATGGATGGATGGATGGATCCATGGATGGATGGATGGATCCATGGATGGATGGATGGATCCATGGATGGATGGATGGATCCATGGATGGATGGATGGATCCATGGATGGATGGATGGATGGATGATTGATCCATGGGTGGATGGGTGGATGGATGGATGGATGCTCTCTATGTTTGGCTGTGTTTGTGCCATGGATGATGTTGTGGTGCCCTCACCTCTGCAGCTAAAACTCTCTCTGTGCAGGAGGGAACAGTCCTGGGGGTCCCCTGCCTTGGGGGTCCCCTGCCCTGGGGGTCCCCTGCCCTCCCTCCCTGCATGGTTCGGTGGGGGCCAGCCCTGGGGAGGGGCAGCACAGCTGTGCCTGTCTCAGTGCTGTGACATGGGTGACATGAGGAAGTGCAGGGTTTCTGAGAGTTCATCTTCTGTGAACTTATAGGGAAGGGGCGTGGGTGTCTGTTGTTGTTTTTATTTATTTCTCTTTTTTTATTTTCCATCATGCTCCTTTCAACATCTCAACCCCTGGCATGATTTCTAAAGATGCTTTTTAAACACTCCCCTGCCAGCCCAGCACCTGTGTGTGGCCAAGGCCTGGTACAGCATGAGCCAAAGGACTCTGACAGATTGGGGAGTTCTGATAAAGAGATACTTATGTGCAGTTCTCAAATAACGCAGGAAAGCTTTGCTTTTATTGTCATGGAATGCTTTGGAAGGCACCTTAAAGCTCATCCAGTCCCCCCCTGTGCCATGGGCAGAGACATTTCCACTGTCCCAGGGTGCTCCAACCTGGCCTTGGAGACTTCCAGGGATGGAGTAGCCACAGCTGCTCTGGGCACCCTGTGCCAGGGCCTGCCCACCCTCCCAGGGAGGAATTCCTTCCCAATATCTCCTGTAAATCTCTCCTCTTTTAGCTCAAAGCCATCACCCCATTCCTGTCACTCCATGCCCTTGTTTAAAGCCCCTCTCCCTCTCTTGGAGTGACCAAGGAGGTGGCATCCCGGTGTCACTGCTGTCCCCTGGGTGCCACTGCTGCTCCACGTGGGTGTCTGAGAGGTCTGGAGCTGTTTGCAGCTCTGGGGTGGGAATTGTGAAACCCTGAGCTGTCACTGGGGAATGGCCTCCCTGAACTCAGGGCTCCCCAGTCCCAGCACTGCTGCTGCCTTGCCAGATTGCAGCCAGGCTTTCAGTTTGTCCTCGGCTTGATTCTCCTCCTGAAAGAAATACCATGGCTAGCCTTGGGCAATATTGGCTTATTTACAGCTTGCTGCATCCCTGTCCTGTGTGCTCTGGGGCTGTCAGGGAAGAGATGAGCTTTGCTCCTCCAAGCTGCCTTTTTTTCTGGTTTTTTTTTTCTCCTTCTCAGAGGTTACAGTTTTCATTCTGAGCCTTCCCAGCCTCGATGGCACATCCCTTCACGCTTCCTGCTCCCTGCTAATGCCAGCTTCCGAGCAAGCCCACAGAAAATCTGGGCAAAACTCATTCCCAGGCTGTTGCCAGGGAAGGTGGTGAGCTCAGGGAAGGCAGCAGAGCTCTGAGCAGGGAGATGCAGCCCGCTGAGCATTGCCCAAGACACACAGAGGCTTGATAAAGACAGCAGATAAAGCAGGCAGTGCTGCAGAGGAGAGCTGCCCTCCTGGCTGGAGGGGAGCCAGGGGAGGTTTGGAGTGGAGAGCAGTGAAAATTTCTCCATGAAAGGGCGGTCAGGTGCTGGAACAGGCTGCCCAGGGAAGTGGTGGGATCCCCATCCCTGAAAGTGTTCAAAAGGCCGTGGATGTGACACTTGGGGACATGGTTTAATGGTGCTGGGCTCCGTCTCAGAGATCTTTTCTGACCTTAATGATTCTGTGATTATTCATTAGTGACATTTCCATGGCTGGCCTTCAGGCAGAGCCCACCTACAGGTCAGATCTGTTGGTTTTGGAGGAAATTCCCCCAAACCTGGGCGAGCAGCAGCCTCTGTCCCACTCTGGGTGAGCAGTTTTTGACACGGGCCGGGATGGCCCTGCAGTAGCTGATTTATTATCAGTCACACAGCCAGCCTGCTGCTCGTGTGCTTTTATTGCTCTGAGCTAGAATTTCCCAAGCTTTGGGCAAGAGCAATGAGAGCTTTACCTCCAGCTTCTGCCTGGGTGAACCCACTGGAAGCTGCTTGAGTTTTGGGGAGTCAGAGCCGTGAATACTGGAAATAAAATGGGATTTTTAAATTTTTTTTTTTTGCATTGCAAGAAGGAAATAAAAGCTCACAGGTGCAGGTGGCTTTGCTTTGAAAGTGGGTTTTAAAGGCAGGATTTTTTCCCCTAGTTTGTACTGGGATGTTTTACTGCTCTGTGCCACCAACTGGTGCATTTTGTGTTGCCCTCCACTGCCTGTCACTGGTGTCAGAGGTGGTTTGGGGTTGGGGTGTGGCATCCTGCACATTCTGGGATCATCCCTGCTCAGGATCTGCACAGGATCCATTCCTGCTTCCCCAGGGAAACGTGGAGCTGAACAGATGGAGCTTTACCCAACACACAGAGCAGCTAAAGCCCCTCTCTTCTGATTGCAGAATGCCACACAAACGGTGGAAGAAGAAAAACCCGAACCTCCGACCGTCCAGGAGATCAAACAGAAGATTGAAAAGTACAACGCAAAGGTCACCAACTGCCTGTTGATGAAACTGGTACGTGCTGGGCTGGTTTCCCCTCACACACACAGACTGCTGCTGGTTTCTGTGGGCTCTGAGTGGCGCCAGCCTGTGGGGAAGGTGTCACTGGGGTGAGAGTGGCTCTCAAGCTGCTTTTCCTCCTGCTTGGCTTTCCAGTGTCACTGGTGCTGCAGGTAACCCTGCCCTGCCTCCAGCCCTTCCTGCTGGCACTGATCTCTGCCAAGGAGTTGCCACAAAGTCTTGTCCCAGATGGATGAGCCCCAGTGGGAATGAGTCATGGTGGAGCCAGGGCTGTTCAGCAGCTGTTGGAAGTGGGTTTAGGAACCAAAACCTTTCTAAAGAGAGATGCTCTGCCCTCAGCACTGCCAGGTTTCTTGGGTGGACTGTGCAGAACCGGGATTTTCTCCTGATTCCTGCATTTTGGTAGAGCTGAGGGTGAGGTAACAGACCTTGGCTGATGTCCAGGGATGATTTGTTACATGGGAGATGTGAGAATCCCTTAAAATGGGGAATCAAACACGAGGAATAAATTTGGGAGATCCTGCTGAACCAGGGGTTTCAAATCCATATTAAGTGCAACTACAAATTCCATGCAACGGAATTTCCATAACTGCCTCGCAGCAGGGCTGGTTTGAAATAAAACAAGATCCCACAGACGAGAGGAAGGGATGAGTCACTGCCAAGAGAAAACCAGTAGTGACTGTCCTGAAATTACTGGGTATTTTTGACACGATTAATGAGAAAACGCTGGAACCCCCAGAGCGGGGGCAGCTCCTGCTGTCACCCCAGCCTCTTGTGGGGTGGCAAAGGGGCTGGAAAAGCTGCCTGGAGCCTGATCTTCGTGTGCTTTGCCCCAGAACGAGGATGGCACCTACACGGGGTTCATCAAGGTGCACCTGAAGCTGCGGCGCCCGGTGACGGTGCCGGCCGGGATCCGGCCCCAGTCCATCTACGACGCCCTCAAGGAGGTGAACCTGGCGGAGATGACGGACAAGAGGACCTCCTTCTACCTGCCCCTGGATGCCATCAAGCAGCTGCACATCAGCAGCACCACCACGGTGAGCGAGGTGATCCAGGGGCTGCTGAAGAAGTTCATGGTGGTGGATAACCCTCAGAAGTTTGCACTTTTCAAGGAGATGAGGAAGGATGGGCAAGGTGAGCTGGAGGTGGTGAGTTTGGTGTCCTGTAGGACTCACTGGGGTGGTGAATCAACGGCCAGACCTCCACAGGAGGTGATGCTGCTTAGGTAAACAGGGAATTATGTTTTTAGAAGGGGCTGAAACAACCTGAGACCTGACAGGGGGATCCTTATGGATCTGTGATAGAGCCTCAGCCCTGTGACCCTGAGCATCCTTTGCCATGCCGACCCCCTGAGCTTCCCTGTGCCCTGGCAGCCCTGATCTCACTGGGGCTGTGTGCTGTCCTTGCAGTGCTCTTCCAGAAGCTCCCTCTCACCGAGTACCCCCTGTACCTGCGGCTGCTGGCGGGCCCTGACACGGACGTGCTGAGCTTTGTGCTGAAGGAAAACGAAACAGGAGAAGTTGAGGTACGTTGGTGACTTTCCCTTGTTTTTCACATGTGGAGCACACAGCAGAGCTGGGAGATGTGTGGCAGAGGCAGCACAAAAAGGGCTGTTTCCCTCTAAGAGGGCTGGGTTGGTCTTCTATTGTTCCTAAACGATCTGGGTTTTTAAAAACGATTCAAACTTGAGCTGTGGAAATGCTGAGGCCAGTTTTGATGGCTGCTCCATAATCTGTTTATGGAGCCCAGCAGTGCTGCCCCAGGGTTAATCCTCACTAATTAGATTAGCTGAGCACTGTTGTAAGTAATCCACTAATTTCAGTAAAAGCCAGGGACACTCAGGTAATAAATTCAGTCACTTTTTGGTTGAAATCTTGCTCCCCAGCACAGTAAAGCAAATGCTGGGAGCTGCTGCATCCTGCAGGATTCTGCTTCCTATGCTGTGAGAATCCCTTAAATCCTGGGAGGATTGGGATAGTCCTTCATGCTGTAGCCCCTCATCCCATCTCTCTCACAACATGAGGCTGAAATCCCTGGAGATCAGATACATTTAAATGTATTTTCTTGCTCCTCCTCACAGATCCAGAGGTAGGAGCCCACAGATCCCACCAGCTGTGTGCTCACTTTGTGCTGGTTTTTGCAGTGGGACGCATTCTCCATCCCGGAGCTCCAGAACTTCCTGATGATCCTGGACAAGGAAGAGAAGGACAAAATCCAGCAAGTGCACAGGAAGTACGAGAGGTTCAAACAGAGACTGCAACAGACCCTGAAAGAAGCCAGAGGCAAACCTGGATAACCTTCAGGAGGCACTGGACCTCAGACTAAGCTAGAGGCTGTTTTTACATGAAAAGACTTCTCAGGACACCTTAGTAGTCATTCTCCCTCTTCAACCTTCCATAAGGACTGGCTCCCAGCACCCCTAAAACGATCCTATTGCATTTTCTTCTTCCGAAACCTCTCCTCCAAGGACCAGAGCCAGTCCAAGGACGGGAAGGCTGTTTTTAAAACAGCTTCAACAGAGCAGAACACAGCTGCTGGTTGGCTCTCCAGCCCTGCCATCCGCTGGAGAGGCTGCGTGGAAAATCCTCGGTGTGACACCCTACAGGACCCACCTGCTGGCTGCAGTTTTTGAGCAGGGCAGCTCCTGCTGTTCCTGCTCCTCCCAGCGAGCTGCTTGTTCCTGTTTGGAGGTGCTGTGTGGCCCACAGTGCCCTCGTGGCCCAGTTCTGGTTTCGTAAGGAGAGCACGGGGAAACAGCAGGAAAAGGGGAGGAGGTTGTTGCACCAAACCACGTGGGTGTTGCAGCTCTAACCCAGCCCTGCACTTGTTCAGCCAGGGAAATGCCAGGTTATGACAGCAAGGCAGCTGCAACACCCCAACAGTCTGTTAGTAAATATTATTAAAACTTGAGAATAGTAATTCCCACGAAAATCATTCATTTTGATTCTNGAGCATCCCTCAGCAAAGCCCTGGAGCTGCAGGCTGGGTCCCTGACCTCACTGCCAGGCTGGGAATGCTCCAGGGATCCCAGGGAGAGGACAGCTCTTGTATTTACTCTCACTGCCGGCCTGGGAATGCTCCAGGGATCCCAGGGAGAGGACAGCTCCCGTGTTTACCCTCAGTGCTTCCTGCTGCACACACCCAGGGCCGGCCCCTCTCTCTGCTCGCCCCGCAGCAGAGCACAGGGAACAGGGAATGTCGGTGCTGGGTCGGGATGGAGCAGGGACAGGCCTTTGTGTGGCCTCCATGAGCAGCTTGTCCCTCGGAGCTCGCTGTGGGTGCTGTGATCCCTCCTGCACCAGTGGGAGGGGAGGCAGCAGCTTGTTGGGGAACTGGGAGGAGTCTCAAATTTACCTCAGTGCCTTTTTTTTTTTTTTTTTTCCCTTAAGTGTGAGAACTTTGCATTTGGGCTGAAGAGGAAGCTGTGCAGAGGCCTCATCCCTCCTGTCCCCACAGCCCTGGTGTGACTTGTGTCCGGGGAGGGATGAGGAACTGCTTTGTTTCTTTCTGGAAGGTGATTGCTTAGGATTTTTTTTTCCCAGTTTTTGAGTACGTTTGTTTCTAAACCTTACGAGAGTAACTGCATCACTTGGAGCCCTCGGTTGGTGTGAAAGGCACTTTGTGCCCAGCTCCTGTTGTGGTCAGCAGTGAGGGTTTGCTCGCAGGGCTCTGGCGCACAGGAGCCCCCAGCTGTACTGTACTCTACACCCAACGACCTTTAACAAGTGCTGGCAGCCACGGAGCAGCCCCTGCCACGCTCCGGGGCTCTTTGTCCAGCTACAAACACACTCAGCACTTCACTCTTCACTCGTGGAGTCGTTTATTAAATACCGTTTATCCGCTGCTTTGAGCCTTGACAGCAGCACCGTATAAATACTTCAGTTCCACCCAGGGGAAAGAAACGCTGTAAAAAAACTGCCAGTGGCTCTCAAGAGGGAAGAGCCACACGCTTGGTTTGAAATCCCTTTTCTTTCCGGCTAAAAGTTGTGCAGATTTCTATTTTTTTTTTAATTATTATTATTATTTTGGTGAGTTTTGGTGAGCATCCCCTGTCCCTTCCCGGCCCCAGCATGTCTTTGACAGTTTGTAGAAGGCATGGCTTCGTATGCAATCACTGTGGATGCTGCTGAAAACCTCCTGCCACCAGCAGGGCTCGCTCTTTTTTTGTTTTTTTTTTGTTTTTTTTTTCAATATGAGGGGCGTCTGAAGAGTCGGTGGGTGCTGAAACTCCAATTCTCATGGGTCAGTCGAGCTGTTTTTAGAAGTATTTGCCCCTTCTTTAAGCGCAGAATCCTGTTGGCAGTGCCTTTGGTTAGCAATTGTCTCGTGTGAGTTTTATTTTCCATGGCTACTGTAAAACCTTGTAAAATAATGTGTATAGGATGGAATAGTAGAGCTTCTATGGCAAAGTGAAATGCATTTTTGCAATGCTGTAATTTATTTTTACTACTCCCTAGTGATTCTATGGCATTTTTACAAAATGTCTCACTCTCAGCTTCTTTTGAAGGTTCTGGACCTATTTGTTCATATGCAGACAGTGTAAAAGACAATGATAATAAAACTGTCAGTAATTACAGAAATCTCTCGACCTTTTTTTTCTGGTGCTCTCCTATGGAACTTCAATGGATTAAGTCTAAAGGGAAATACAGGAATGCTTCCTACAAGTGAATTTAAATTTTCTAACCTACTGTTAAAGAGCTAAAGACCTGATCAAAGTGTTCCATTAATTTACTATTTCAGCTGGGGCTCACAGAACTGTTACCTGTGATAAATTACAACTCATGTCATACATTAAAATGTATTTTTATATCTAAAAATAATATAAACTACAGAAGTCCACAGCTAACGCAGTTAATTCTCAATGCTGAAATGTCTTGTTTCAATACCTGTAAATGTTTAAAAGGATAAAATCTAAACCAGAGTGGGTTTTACTCAATGGCAGAACACCCTGCACTGGCCCAGGATTGTGCTGGAATGTATTTTTCTCATATTTCAGTGGAGGTTTTTTCCACATCCTTGATCAAAGATGCAAAGCAAGAATGTTAAACTACCCAAAAGCCACTGTAGCATCCAGTGCTTCAGCATCAATTGCCAGGAGAAAAAAAAAAAAAAATCACAAAAGGATAATGCCAAGGGATTTATTCAGCTTTTTATTTTTATGAAAAATGAACACCTGGAGCAACATTATTATTTGGGTGAATTCCAGACCTTGTAAACATCCAGGACTCATTCTGGAATGAGCAGGGCCTGTACATGATCCTCGATTTGCTGGCAGCAAACACTTGTATAAATAATGAGAGCTGAGCAATCCTTGCAGGGGATTTTTTTTCTCCTACTTCTTGTGGCCAAGCTTTGGAGCTTTCTCCAGGCCTTGGATGTATTTCCGAGGTAGCTGATACTCATCTGCAACACAACCAAGAGCTCACTTCAGGTAAGGAAGAATTAAACAGAATTAAACCCTCAGTTTTGCTGCCACCAGCCCAGTTCCAGAACATTCTTACCGAGCAGCATCTTGGCCAGATGATGGATTTGGTTGCCTTGGATCTGGACCTGGACTCTGTCCTTTGCTCCTGGTGCTGGGCTGATGGTGGCACTGGCTTGGACCTTCTGCTGGAGAGTGTTGGCCACACACTGAGGGTCCAGACCATACAGCTCCAGGTTCTTGATAATTGTCACCTGTGGGGGTTAATAATGATTGGAAACTGAATTTACTTGATTAAAAAAAATTAATGATTGGAAACATCAGTCCTGAGGGGCTAATGATTGGAAACATCACTGCTGAGGGGTTAACAATGATTGAAACATCACTGCTGAGGGGTTAAAAATTATTTGAAACATCACTACTGAGGGGTTAATAATGATTACAAACATCACTGCTGAGGGTTAATAATGATTACAAACATCACTGATTAGGTTAATAAATTNAAATTATTTGAAACATCACTACTGAGGGGTTAATAATGATTACAAACATCACTGATTAGGTTAATAAATTATTGGAAACATCACTCCTGAGGGGTTAACAATGATTGAAACATCACTGCTGAGGGGTTAATAATGATTAAAAACATCACTGATTAGGTTAATAATTATTGGAAACATCACTGCTGAGGGGTTAATAATGATTGAAACATCACTGCTGAGGGGTTAACAATGATTGAAACATCATTGCTGAGGGGTTAATAATAATGATTGGACATATCACTGCTGAGGGTTAATAATTATTTGAAACATCACTGATGAGGGATTAATAATAATGATTGGAAATATCACTGCTGAGGAGTTAATAATTATTGGAAACATCACTGCTGAGGGGTTAACAGTGATTGGAAATATCACTGCTGAAGGGCTAATCATGATTGGAAATATCACTGCTGAATGTTTAATAAGGATTGCCAAAGCTGCCCTCAGGATCTGGGATCTCATCTGCTCAGCTCCCCTGATTTAATTGTGTTTTTTCACCTTCTTGTTTGATGATCTCTGTGCTATGCTGATGTCGATGGGCTCAATGTTTCCTTTTCTCACCACTGGCTCTTGGCCAGGAAATGTCACCTGGTGCAAGGGCTGCAGTCGATCAAGGCACCTGGACAAGGCAATAATCTGTGTCACTCTGGGCAGGGATATTGAGGACAAGCACCTGCTCAAAAGCTTGTCCCATTTAAGGTCTGAGATCTCATCTTGTTCCCATTTATCTCCAGGAAATTACAAATCAGGCAGCTCCCACCACGGGGTTGGAGTTGCAGGCAATAAATCTGTGCAGTTGTGGGCAGGGATATTGAGAGAACAATCACCTGCTCAAGAGTTCATCCCATTTAAGGTGTGAGATCTCATCCTGCTCTGATTTATCCAGCAGGCAGTCACACAGGATGGCATTCACCTTTACAAAGCTACAAAACAAAAGCACACAGAAGGAACAAACCACATCAATTTTTTCACTCTAATTTCAGCCTCTCCTGTGGAAACAGGGGAGGGAAACTTCCACCTGTACTCACTTTTTATTTGTTTCATCAACCAACTCGTTACTCTTCACATAGTTAATGATGATGTTTCTCACCTCACTGCTTGAGAGGACGCTGCCTTTTCTGAAGACAAAGAGGATTTTTAACTCAAGTATTTGGGTGTTGGGCTCTGGCACTAAGAGAGAAACAGCAACTGCAGTTTTGTTGGTCTCTCCCTTCATGTTTTTTGTGCTTACCTGTGCCCAGATTCCTGAAAGAGTGGCATCATTTTTGTGGAGACCCCATAGAGGGGGATGATTTCAGGAGCATGGTACACTTGTTCTCTGTCTTCACTTTTGCTGTCTTGGGCAGCAGAGGCCGAGGAAAACCCTTCAGGCACTACAAAGGCTTTAATGCTGCCACAAGAATTGTTTGGTGTGAGTAAAAGGGATGGGAACAGAGCTGGGAGCAGCAGATTCCACTCCCTTCCTTCAGAGACTCCCAGCTCTTTTAAAGGTTGTGATATTCTACATACTCTGGGTGTTTCCAGTCCACATCCACGATGCTCTCCACACCTTTGCTCAGCTCCTTCACCTGTAAGATCCTGTGCTGCTGCATGCATTGCAGGAATTTAGAGAACTGAAGGAAGCAACCATCAGAAATGTGGAGTCAAGCATTTTAAACTCCTGCTCTTGTGTTTTAAGCTTTTTATCTTCTTCTGTTTCTTATTAAAATTAAAAAAAACCCACCCAAACCAACAGAAAAATCTCACCTTCTTATAGCTTGATTTCTTTATGTCCAGCTGTTTTCCAGCAGGGCTATAAACGGATTTTTAAAAAGTTCTTTAGTTATAAGTCACCCTTCATTTCTTCTTAAATCTTGCAACTTATGCTAAAAGTTTCTTAACAGCAGGAATACAAATCACACAGAGAAATAATTACTCCAAAGAAGCTGATAAATAGTGTGTGATGAGTGAAATTAGGGCTGATGTTCTTGTGGGCAGGCAAGCAGCCACTCAGGTGACTAAAGCATGGTGAAACCAATGTCAGTGCAAATCCAGGTCTGGACAATCCTGACATCCAAGGATTTAATGTAAAGATTGTATTTGATGCAAGTACTTGATGGCAGCAGTGAGCATCACCTTAAATGAGAACTGGATTTTATCTTTTACTCAAAACCTTCTTCCTAAATATCCCACATGATCTCCACGTTTCAAAGCCCAAATCCCAGCATGCCAATCCCAATTCCACCTCCTTCCCACGTACCAGCAGGAGACCATGTGGCTGCCTAGAAACGTGCTGGTGAGCAGAGGGAGATCTGACTTCTTCACTTTGCATTTTAAGGCATGGAAAAAGCACTGATTAAACAGTGCATCCATTTGCTCTGCAGGGAGAGAAAAGGACAGGCAGGCAGTGAGTTGTCTGTGGCCTTCAGCAAACCAAAGGGGCTTGCTTTGGTTTCACTGGGATCCAAAAATACCTTGTGGGGTCCTGCTGTCCTCAGCCTCATGCTGGTGCTCTGTGCTGGCATCCTCAGCTGGTTCAGCAGCTCTGTTCTCATGGAGCTCCTCCTTCCCCAGCAGCTCTGCACAAGTGTCTCTGTCCTTCAGGCTCAAATCCCTGATGTCCACGTGCTGCTGTGGCTCAGGGGAGCAGCTGCTGCCAGGCTCCTTCCCCTGCAGCTCATCCCCAGCACTCTCCTCTGCAGCAGAATCTGTTCCCAAGGGAGCTAAGGTAGGAGGAGAAGATTTGTCACCATATTCCCTACAAGAGGAAGAGAAAGCAGAACACAGCTTTCCTTTTGCTGCTTTGAACCACAGGACAGGGAGCAGATGTCACCCTGAATAAAGGCACTGGCAGCTGCACGGGGATTTTTCTGCAATCTCTGAACTGTAAAATTGACTTTGAACTCATCTTCCTCCATAAATTCTAAACCAAGGTCCTACCTAAGCTGTACCCAAATAATTGAGTAAATTGGCCTGCCAGTTTAATCCTAGTGGGGCACAGATTGGGATTTCAGTCAGCACATGAGCCCTGTTGCACATTTTCCCCCAGGGCTGGCAGTTACCCACCAGAGGTGATCCAGGTGAGTGTGCAGCACAGCAAAGCCCTTCCCTTTCATTCCAGCAGCCAGCATCTCCTCCGTGGACATGGTGGCAACTCCAACTGCCACAGGAGCTCTGGGAAAAGAAGGGAATGTTGGAGCAGGACAGCACAAACACACTGTGCTATTGCACACAGGCACTGCTGCTGTGTTAGATTGAATTTATTTTACGTCTTTATTCTTTACAAGTCGGGGTTTTTCCCAAGCACCTACATATTTTCTGGTTATCCTTCTGGTATGCAAGGCTTTCCAAAGAATCCCGAGGATAAATGCAGCCTGGCTGAAGTGAAGATTCTGCAGTGACACATTCTTGCTTTTAATAAATTACCAGAAGCACATGCACTGCCAGAAGAGACCAGCAGTGAGAGAAAACCAATGGCTTTAGCACTGCCTCCCTCAGAATTTCCACAGACACAAAGACAGTGGTGCAGAATACAATCTTTTGTTAAAAACATTGGTCCAAATTGGTCCAACAGAACCACTTCACAAAGCTTCCCACCTCAGCTCAAACACATCCTAACCCAGAAAATTAAGATTTTTTTTTTTTCCTGCTGTATTTTCCACTGCTGAGGTTCCCAACGCATCGAATGCATGGCAACACTTCTGCTTTCATCTCCTCGAAACCCTTCACTTCATTTTGAGTTTCTGGACAGGTTGTGGACTGGAGAATGCTCTGTACCTGTTTCCCAGGAGGGTGACAGCACAGAGCGTGCCCCGCTGCACTTGAGGGAGGCCGGAAGGTGGCACCACAACTCCTGGCAGCATCAGGTCTGCGGGGAGAATGAAGCGCATCCGTTTCTCAATGAAACCGCTCAGGCACCGCCTCCTCCGCCCCCCTCCCTCCCGTTACTCAGCAAAAACACGAGCTGAGCACACGCCAGGGAGAACGGGATTCTCCATTTCTCCTCCTAAGGCAGCGCTTTTTCCCCGTGGAGTGCGGGATCCCATACATAAGGTGCTGGGCACATCCCAAAAAACTGCAGAGGAGTGAAGCTTGCTCAGCCCTGTCAGATCTGAGGGACTGTTTTTAACCAGCCCCCAGCATTGCTCTTCAATAATGGCATGGCAAGGGAAAGGAGCAAGGAGAAGTACCAGGAATTACCCATTTCCTCTCCCCCTTCCCAAGGGAAGGTTATCTCCCAGCAGCTTTTTCCCTAGAGAACTGCCTCCAAGTTGCCTCAAAACTGCTGCTCCATCCCTCCCCAATCTGCCACATCAGCTGCAGCCAGGTGGGAGTTCTCAGGGAGCTGCCTCCTTGTTGTTCTGGACAGAAACTACACCCCTGCTTCCTTCTGCTTCCCACAGCTGGGATGTGAGCAGAGCAGAGTTTTCCATGCTGCAGGTGTGGCACGGTGTCACCACCAAAGGATGGCAACAGCAGCTGCTGTCCCTCACAGCACCTCCCTGCAGCCTCCTGCACTGAGCTGTTCCATGCCATGGTTTTGCAGGCATCTCACATTTTTCTCAGCATCCCTGATTTCATGTGGAGGCTGAAGAAGCCAAGATTCTTCTCCCTATTCATCGTCACAACTGTTTTTATCGAGTCTAGAATGAAATCTGCAACTGCCAGCAGAGCTCCACATGGCTAGGGACAGAAATCACATCAATGTGACCACGTCAGCAGCATTCAATTATGTAAATTACCAGCACAGACAGCAGGTATTTGAATTCATGGAAGAGATGTCCCAGAAGATGCTGCTTTCAGGAACTGAATCTCCTCCAGTGCTCCAGTCTGCAGCACTGGAGAGCCTCGTGCCTTTCCTCTCCCTCCTGAGAAGGGCTCTACCTCTCCCCCTGCCTTTGTGGCCATTGTCTCCTGGCCAGCTCCTTATCTTTGGAGGTAGCCTGGTTGCCAGGGGCAATGAATGACCCGCGGGCCTCTTTCATCAATGTCCTGCCCCATTAGCAAGTCTTTTTTCCCCAGAAACTGGGTCGTTACAAGTCAGCAGCGAGGCTCCTTGCTCAGATGTCTATCACAGCTACACACTGAGCACTTTATTTTCCCCAAAAAGCAAACAAAGCAGGGAAATCTAAAGGGAAATCACTTTAGATGCTGTGTCATGGAAAAAGACATCCCTTCCTACGTGAGCACTTCCAGGTAGAGACCAAGGCTGCTGCAGCTGCAATTTAATCTTTTTTTCTGCTTGAGCAGTTCAGCAATTTAAAGTTTATAATGAGCTGATTCTCCTGAGTCTGACCTGCATCCAAAGCAGATTCCAGAAAACAGACTCCTTTCCTGTTAGTCTTGATCCATAATGAGGTGGTAGAGCCAGAAACCCAGGGATTCAGCTCCAGCCTCACCTGCACAATCCACAGTTTGGCTGACTCTGAGTTCACTTTAGCTCCCCAAATAAATTTCCTTCTTATCCACAGGATGAGTTTGTTCACCTGGGCACTGACAGGAAGCAGGGCGGCACCAGAGGAACTTTCAAAGGGGACAGAGAATAGCACAGGCAGTTCTGAGTCCCAGTTCAGGGCTGCTCATCACCCTGAGAAGGGATTCCCAAATCTGAGCCTCCCACACGGAGCAGGTTACTGCATTTAAACAGCTTCACCCACTTTCTTTCATTCACAAACTCTTTTTACAGGTAATTCATCTCCTTTTTAGGACACCACCACGAATTACTTTTGAGTACTCATTCTTTTCACTTGTTTCAGGTACATTTTGGCCACTGTGAAGGAAAACAACTAAAAAGCCCTGAAAGCAACTCCTTTTTGCAGTGCAAAGTGACAAAGTTCTGCTGCTCTTACCTGCTCCTCCTGCAAGTTTCTGTAGCACTGGGGGCCATGTTGTAAAGGCAGGGAGAAGATCTGGGTAGACCCACAGAGTGTACACTGTCCCAAAACAGAAGCAAATTTAAAAATCCATTAAAGAACGTTTCTAGCTGTTGTTTCTTTTCATCTTTAAGACTAAACTCTCCTTGGGCAATCAAGGAGATTAAACTTAATTGGACAATAAAACACTTAATTGGATTATAAGGAAATACGAGATCGAAACAGTGGCACAATAATTAACTGGGAAGGTAAGCAAAGAGGGAGGATTATTCCAGTCCCCTCCCCCTTACCTGTGGGATACAGAACTTTCTCAACTTCAAACAGGATTGGGTTCCTGTGGTTCATGTAAACAGTGATGGCCTCCCCTTTGTGAGAGTGTATTTTGATGACATTGAGCTCTTCCTTGTTTGGAACCAACTCAGCCAGTTGTTCAGTGCTCAGGGCGGGGAAAGCTGCTGCCACCTCACTTCGGAGCTTCCTCCTGCAAGGATAACATCCCAAATGTGTTACCAAGCTGTCCAGGCCATCCCTCAGACTAATTCCTACATCTGCTACGGTTTTGTTGGCTGTTCCTGAATTTCCCACCTTTTCACAGGAGATAATCTGAAGCATTTGTGTCCAGGGTTTAAAAATGATGTAAGAATACCAGGAAAAGGCCGGATATACTTGCCCTGCTCCTATCTTCCTTAAACATCTGCCTCCAGCTTCTGTTTGCTGCCCGTGCTTCTGTTTTGTGCTGTGATTTCAACTCGCTCTGCCCAGCCTGTCACTCACAGCTGGAGCAGGGGACAGCCAGATTTCCCTGTCCCCCGGGTTTAATTGACATTTAAGCCCCAGTGACCAGCACAGGTTTGTGGTCATTCACAGCCGTGTCCAGTGAACCTGAACAATCAGGAGGTCAGTCCAGCATCGCTGCTTAGGAACACAAAGAATTAGAGAATCACAGATGGTTCAGGTTTAAAGGGACTTTAAATGCAATCCAGTCTCACTGCTGTCATGGCAGGGACATCTTCCACTATCCCAGGTGGCCTCAAGTGTCCAGCCTGGCCTTGGACACTGCCAGGGATGGGGCAGCCAAGGCTTCTCTGGGCACCCTGTGCCAGGGCCTCCCCACCCTCACAGGGAATAATTTCTTCCTAATATCCAAAATAAACCTACTCTCCTCCTGTTTAAAGCCATTTCCCCTAGTCCTGTCACTCCATGTCCTTATCCAAACCCCCTCTACAGCTCACTTAGAGTTAAGCACTGAACGCTGCTATAAATAAACACAGAAGACTCATCCAGGCCTCGGCGTAACATTTCCATTAAACCTGGCTTAATTACGGCAGCACCTTCCAGGGAATCGCACGTTCCGTGCTCAGCCCGGGAGTGTATCACAAGCAGGGGGTGAAAGCAGCGACTCGAGGGGGCATCGCCGCCCGCGACCGCGACCCCGGGGCCGAGCCCCGCGCGTCCCACTGGCCCGGCGGGGGTCCCTGCGGGGTCCCGACGCGGCACTCACCGGTCCGAGCCCTTGATGTTGGTGTTGGCCCTCACGCGGAACGCCCTGGCGAACATGGCGGGCCCACGCCGTCCCCTCAGCCCGCGGCGGCCGCCATGGCGCCGTCCGCGCCCGTAAACCGTNGCCCAGCTCCCTGAGGGGTCCCGGTCCCCCTGCCCCGGCTCCCTGAAGGGGTCTCGGTCTCCCCACCCGGGTCTGGGGTTCCCCCACGGCGCCCCCAGGCTCCTTCATCCACCCGATGGGTTCTCAGAAATGTAGGGTTTCTTTTGTGCTTAAACTTCTGAGCTGTTTTCTGGTTAAGGTGCCCAGGCAGCTGGGCACTCTGGCTGTGATTTAATACATTCGCTTCAGTGTTTCTGGTCAATTTCTAGCTGGAGATTGAGGAGTGTGAAACAGGCGTGAGTATTACAGGAGTACTGTAGTAGTTGCAGCCCGCCCAGGATCACAGTGTTATTGAAATTGAAAAATCTCTCCAGGATCATCGAGCCCAATCTATGCCCGATGCCCGCCTTGTCCCCAGCCCAGAGCAGAGTGCCACATCTATCTTTCCTTGGACACCTCCAGGGATGGGCACTCCAAACCTCCCTGGGCACTTCCACCTGCCCTTTCCATGAGGAAATCCCTGCTGATGTCCAATCTGAGCCTCCTCTGGCCCAGCCTGAGGCCATTCCCTCTCCTCCTGTCCCTGTTCTCTAGGATGAGATCCCAAATCCCCCCCTGGCTGTCCCCTCCTGGCAGGGAGTTGTGCAGAGCCAGAAAGTCACAGACACCACTTGATTTTTACTTGATTAATTTCACGAAGGGAACAAATACACCTCCTACATCCCATTAGAGAGCCCTCATGTTCCAAAACCCCACCGATGCCTCCAGCTCTGTAACTCCCTCTCTACCAAGCGAAATCGGTGGCTGCTCATGGAGAGCTGAAAGTTGTCCTGGACTTTTTACACTAAATCAATTCCTGCAGAGGGGCTGGCAGGCTCGGGCAGCCTTTGCTGTTCCAGAGTCCCCCACATGCAGCACTCAGCGTTTTGCCTCCATCCGCCTCTCCGCAAGCACGGAGAGTTTTATTTCTGTAGCACTGGGGGCCATGTTGCAAAGGCGGGGAAAAGGTCGGGGTAGACCCACAGAGTGTACACTGTCTCAACACAGAAGTAAATTTAAAAATCCTTCCACGCCCCGCTGTGCAGAGAGGAGGCCGACCACTCCGGGATGTGTGGGGGTCCCACGGGGCGGGCTGGGCTGAGTGGACAACCGAAGCGAGCCCTGGAGCTCCGCAGACATGATCCCTCCCGGCGGCAGCCTCTCCTCCAGGCCGACCACTCCGGGATGTGTGGGGGTCCCACGGGGCGGGCTGGGCTGAGGGGAGAAGCAAAAAGAACGCCGGTGCTCCGCAGCCCCGGGCGCGATCCTGCCCT
>VXBB01010698.1:99435-115557 GCA_013399915.1 Illadopsis cleaveri
AGCGAGAGACGCCGCCTTTTCTTCTTCTTCTTCTTCTTTTTTTTTTTTTCCCTTTCCCCCCCGTTTTTTCAGCTGTAATTCCCACGTCTCATTTTTAAGGGATAACCTGCTTTAAAGGATAGTCCTATCAAGTGTTTAAGTGTCTGCTCGTTTTCTGCTCGTTTGGGATTATCCTGATTAAGGGGAAGCGGGGAGAATGGTGGTTGGTGTTTCTTAGGGATGTATTTTTTTGCAGTGCAGAAGTTGATTAACAAAAAAGAACCTCTAAATTAAAAGTATCTCGAATTAAGATTCCCAGAAGCATCGTGCTCTTGTGGTATGAAGATATAGTTAGATTCCAAAGATCATTTAATGAATGAAGGAGAACCAATGATTTTACAGATTAAAACGTGCTAAAGGGAGTTGCATTTCAGCATTTGGCTCTGTCTCGATCAGTGTGAGTTGTTGTGAATAACTGATTTGTGTGTGGGACCTTTCCAGCCAGGATTGCAGATGGATTGTACGACTCCTATATGAGGATAGATGAGTGTAGATGCCCAGAGCCTGCAAATGAAGAACGGAGCCCTTCAGGACTTCCTTCCCTTTCAAGAACTCATGTGAGTATTTTAAAGTCATCTGTGTCTTCACGTTGTGCTGTGTGGCAGTGAGAACTATCCGGGGGTCTGATACCTCCCTGCAGAGAATAAACTTTAAAAGCGGGATTTTGCACCTTTGTAGTGGCTTCTTAACATTATTGTTTTTCCTGAGCATAAAAATGATGTGCTGTGTTCACTGCAGAACTTGCTGGCAGCCTCAGGAATCCCATCTTACTGCCCTCAGCTCGTGTTTTAATCAGGAAAAAAAAAATCACTTTACAAAGTGTTGAAGCGTTCTGCCTTGTCACCTTGTACTCTGATAAGTCAATCCACACGCACTTTGCTCTGCCTCCTCTTGCACGTTTCCAATTTAGTTTCCCTCATGAAAATTCCGACGGGTAAGTACATAGGAGCAGCAGAAGGAGCAGTGTGAGTCTGTGTGGCTGCCAGACATCTCACAAAAGTATCTTTCTGCTCTGAAAACTTGGGCATTATCTGTCACTTCTACCGAAATAGCTCCTTATGAACTGAAGGTGTTGCCGGGCTCTTTCATCAGGGCTCTGTTCCCTCAGCAGATGTGGAGTTGGGAGATTTTTTTTTTTTTCCCTTTAATTGGTTCAGTAGTGCTCATGTTCAGCTCTACTTTTGTACACTGATCTGTCCTTTAGATGGGTTTTAAATGTGTTCTGGCTCTTGTTGAGTTCTGGCAGAAGGGAAAGAGCTTAAGCTTAAAAAAAAACCCCTCTCACTCTCTGAAAAGTGAAAATAGACATTGCCCTGAGTGAGATGCGTTTGAAAATCGTCACCTTGTGGGGTTTTGTTGTAACAAATTTGGTCTGTGCAAACTCTGGGGCACAAGTCTGGGGTTTTTTTCCCTTTTTGGAAATGTTGAGGGGGAGCAGAAGGAATTTGCAGTAGGGTTTGAACAGTAATGGGTTGGGGTTTTTTGTTTGCAGGGATATGGAAAGATTTCAGCTGCAGTGTTTTAAACCGTAGTGTGACTTCATTTGTTCATAACTGAATACAAGGCAGTAGAGTGGAACTATCCAGTGAAATACAAATATAAATCCATGACTATTTCATTTGACGTGTCTTCATCTGTATTTTGTCCCTAAAGCCTGTTAATTTCTTAGGGCAAGATTAAGGATTTATAGCCTGCCCAGTTTGCATGGTGATGCACCAATAAAATCCAGCCTCAGTGGTATCAGGCAAGCAGGAGCTGAGGCTGAAAACGATGCTGCTGTGTTTTAATGGGAAAATACCTGGATTTTTAGTTTTCTTCTTGCAAGATGTTTTATGATGATGTGATGTTACGTGAGAATTGAGGAGTCCTGGTCACTGCAGCTGCCCATTCCTTCATCTGAGCCTGCAAGAGAGCACAAAGTCTGTCTGCTTTGAGAATACATAGACTGAATTCAGTCTAATTCAGTGTTCAGAATATCTCTGCAAACCAGTTTGTGTAGGAACTGTAATGACTGTCTCCTTGTCAGTGAAAATGAAGTTTTGTCAGGGAGAGTTTTCAGCAGGGTGCCACTGGTGTTGTCAGCCTCATTTCTTGCCTGCACTTCAGCAATAAAACCAAAAAGCCTGGTGGAGCCTGGGATTTGTAAAAGAAAGCTGTTGAAAGAAGGCTGATGTTACCCAGGAGTCATCTGAGTGCAGCTCTTCAGAGTTCAAGCGAAGATGGAGCTATATTTGTGTCTCACCATCATGTGGCAACTGATTTTGGGAGTCCTCTAAGGATGAAAATTGAGACCTTACTACCGTTGAGTCAGGTTTGAAATCCAAAGCCATAATTCCTTCATTAAGAAATCGTTCCAGGATAAATGGAATCACGAATTCCTGGTTTATTTAGGGATTCACAGGTACAAAATGTTTGCTATGAACAGCAGCACCAGCAGAGCTGCTACTGCTCTTGGGTAGAGAGTATTTAAACAAGTGTGAGCCTAGTTTAGTGTTTTTATCTTCTGTTTGTTTGTAAACTTTCTGTTTGGGTCTGCTGGACTGAGGAGTCTTTGAGGCAGCTCTGAAAAAAAAGTCATTCTTATCTCGGAGGTTCAGCCAGGCTCCGAGAAAAAGGCGTTTATTGCGAGTTACCAGGGCTGGGCTCTGTTGTTTTTGTTTCAGACTCTGGCAAGGCGTGTCCCTCCCAGCACGCTGCATTTTGGGGTTGATAGGAGGAGTGGAGCTTCGTAGGATCTCTCCGTGTTGATAAGGACTGAGTTCTGCAGGGAAATGCCCATATTTTTGAGGCTTGTGAGCAAGAACTAACATTTCAGGGCAGCACCAACAAACAGAGTCTTTTATGAGCTGTGTGTAGTTGGCTTTGGCGAGAACATGCACTTCCCTTATTTGCTGACCCTGCTGAGATGTTGGACTGGATGTAACTAAAAAGGAATTCGGTTTTATTGCTGTGGGGTTGCAGGTTTATTTATATTTTTTTGTTTGATTCCTGTGTAGTTATTTTGGTTTTCAGGGATTCGGTTTGGCATGTGTCTGAGATCTTTATTTTTAGATTAAAGGACTAAATGGAAAACAGATGTTGCTGCTTCAGTCAGGGCTTCTTCCATTCAGTTCTGCCCGGGGATGGGACAACACCTCTGTGCTGCCTCTCAGCAAGGAGTGCCAGCAAGCAGGAAAGGGAATAACTGCTGTGCTAGTGGGAAACTGACCTCCAGGCTGTTCAGCGTTTACTAAATAGTAAAATTGACAAGCCTGGAGAATTTCACAGTGTTTTTCTCACCTTGTATGGGTTTGTTTCAGATGTAAATATTTTAGCACATGGTGGTGAGAGGGAGTGCTTGCAGACAGTTGGAGTGGGAGGTGTTCTTGGTTACTCGAGTCTGTGTTAAGAGAGTTGTGCAGCTCTCTCTTCCCTGTGTGACAGTGACAGGACCCCAGAGAATGGCTGTAGCTGTGTCAGGGAGGTTTAGGTTGGAAAAGTTCTTCCCCCAGAGGGTGCTGGGGCACAGAACAGGCTGCCCAGGGCATGGGTATGGCCCCAAGGCTGCCAGAGCTCCAGAACAACGCTCTCAGGGGCTGGGAGGGATTTTGGGGTGTCCTGTGCAGGGCCAGCAGTTGGCCTTGATGATTTTCGTGGGTCCCTTCCCACTCAGGGTATTCTATAATTCCACCATCATTTCAAAGGGAGGTGTGGATAGGATGATGTTTTCCCCTTGGAATTAAAACTCCACAATGAATTTCTTTTAAAAGCTGATTTACCTCGCCTTGCCCTGTCCTCCTCCTGCTCCTGCTGCAGCTGCCTCACGGCAGCCACATGTCACCTGCTGGTGTTGCTTTGTCTTCCTTTGGCAGCCTGGCTGTGCAATCTTCCTGCCACTTCTCAGCACGTCCACGTTCCATTCCGTGCTCCAGACAGGTGCAAGTTGCATCTGTTGATGGTTGTGCTGCTGCACCCACGTTTGAAGCTAAACATAGCTGTTCCCTGGCCCCTTGCAGACTGGAGATAGGTATTCTGTGGTTGTTTCAGCCTTTGGCTGGCTAGGGTTTCCCTCTCTGGATTTAAAAGCACAAGTGCTGTTGGAAGGGGTTGCTTTCTCTTTGTGTACCCTTCTATAACTATGCTTGTAACTTAATTTAGTCCAGCGTTTTATATTTGTTCCTAATAAATGCCAAACTCATCCATGTTACCTATTCTCTGTTGGTAGTGATTTTATTTTTAAGCTGTGCTTTGAAAGATAAACTAAACTTCTTTCTCCCTTCTAGGTTTCTATCAACAAACTGACGATGAAGGATCACTGTCTGGCTGGAAATCAGGTCAAAGTGGAGCAGTTATTTGAGGACTCTGGCAACAGAAGGAGCAGTGCTCTTCACTCTGCAGGCCTTACTCCAGAAAGATCACTCCCTTCCCTGAGAAAAGAGAAAAGCCTGGAGAACCTGGGTGCTAGAAGCAATGGGAGCTCCTTGAAATCACATAAAGCCGTCTCCCAGGCTCCAGAGCAAGCTGTCAAACAGTACAAACATCAGCTATCAGCTTACGAGCAGCAGGAGATCTTCAGTTTCTCCGAGATTTACTTTGTGGGGCCGTCTGCCAAAAAGAGGCAGGGGGTGATCGGCGGCCCCAACAACAGCGGCTACGACGACGACCAAGGCAGCTACATCCACGTGCCCCACGACCACCTGGCCTACAGGTATGAGGTGCTCAAAATCATTGGCAAGGGCAGTTTTGGCCAAGTTGCCAAAGTCTACGATCACAAACTTCACCAACACCTGGCCTTAAAGATGGTTCGCAATGAGAAGAGGTTCCATCGCCAAGCCGCCGAGGAGATCAGGATCCTGGAGCACCTGAAGAAGCAGGATAAAACAGGCAGCATGAATGTGATCCACATGCTGGAAAGCTTCACCTTTCGGAACCACATCTGCATGACTTTTGAACTGTTGAGTATGAACCTGTATGAGCTGATTAAAAGGAATAAATTTCAGGGCTTCAGCCTCCAGCTGGTTCGGAAGTTCGCTCACTCCATCCTGCAGTGTTTGGATGCCCTTTATCGAAACAAAATCATCCACTGTGACTTGAAGCCAGAAAACATCCTCCTAAAACAGCAAGGGAGGAGTGGAATCAAGGTTATAGATTTTGGGTCCAGCTGTTTTGAGCACCAAAGAGTCTACACATACATCCAGTCCCGGTTTTATCGGGCTCCAGAGGTGATCCTGGGCAGCCGCTACGGGATGCCCATAGACATGTGGAGTTTTGGCTGTATCCTGGTGGA
Organism: Illadopsis cleaveri; assembly: GCA_013399915.1. NCBI lineage: Eukaryota > Metazoa > Chordata > Aves > Passeriformes > Timaliidae > Illadopsis > Illadopsis cleaveri. Next base: position 104,741 of record VXBB01010698.1, read on the forward strand.
GCTTTTGACTGGCTACCCTCTTTTTCCCGGAGAGGACGAGGCAGACCAGCTGGCCTGTATCATGGAACTCCTTGGAATGCCACCTCAGAAGCTTTTGGATCAATCCAAGCGAGCCAAGAACTTCATCAACTCCAAGGGTCAGCCGCGGTACTGCACGGTGCTGACGCAGCCCGACGGGAAGGTGACCCTGAGCGGGGGCCGCACCCGCCGGGGCAAGGTGAGGGGTGCCCCGGGGAACAAGGACTGGGTGACAGCTCTGAAGGGCTGTGATGACCCCCTGTTCACTGGTTTCCTGAAGGAGTGCCTCAGCTGGGATCCCTCTGCACGCATGATCCCCAGCCAGGCCCTGCGGCACCCCTGGATCTGCAAACGGATGCCCAAAGCGGCCGGCTTGGAGAAAAGCTCCGGCAGGAGGATTTCCAGCTATTCAGGTTCCTTCCAGGGAATTTCTAACAAGTTGCCTCCCGTGGCTGCAGTCTCCAGCAAGCTGAGGGGCAGCGTGGCCCCTGAGCCCAGTGGCAGCATCCCTCTGTGTACTGTGCTCCCCAAACTGGTCAGCTAGTGGGGCGTGATGGGTTCCCAGGATACACCCCATGTGTGTGTGTTAACTGTCTCTTCATGCTGTGGGAGGAAATAAAATGCAGAGGGTTTTAATGGATTTATTTCTCATTAGGGGCTCAGTCTGGAATATTGGAAGATCAGTCAAAAAAGTGCACATTTTAAAGGGCTGATTTTATCCAGTTTTATTCACTCACACCTGGTGCATACTCCACTGCTGAGGGTTCAGCTCAGCTGGGGAGTACAGAGACATTTTGGCTGATGTGCTGTTTAAAAATACTGGTTTAGAAATCAAACCATTTCTTATCATGGCTCAACAGGTTCATTTGCTTAAGGCAGGAAAGGAACTTGATTTAAACTCCATGTTTTCAGTTATCTCCAGCTGAACTCCTTCTCTTCTGGGGGAAAGTTTTTAAATCTCTTGTCAAAAGCACAAATGCATTAATGTAATGCATTAGGAACTTCCTTGCCAACTGCTTAAGTTTGAAGAATTTTATTTCTCTGCATTGCTTTTCCCATATCTATCCTGGGATTTTAAAAAATGTGATGGGATGTAGACACCAAAGGAATTTGTTGTTGGGAAAGAAAATACTCAGATGCTAAAATGTCAAAGCAGCGTAGAAATGCCATGAAACACAGGATGTATCGAAATAAAACTACTAATTTCTGTAACACTTGCTATTTCCCCCTAAAAATCTATGGAAAGCTTGTAGGGGAATTTAGGATCAGGCCTGGTCCATCACAAATGTGAGCCAGTTTGTTCAGGTAATCGTTGAATTATCTGTTTCTTTGGAGCTCAGATTTCCATCATCAGTTCTGCCAGGTGTGTGTCTTTGTTTTTCCTGTGTTTCCAAAAAACAGAAATGTTGAACTTCAAGAGCTGGTTTATATCCATGTTTGAGATTCTGGTATTTGCAAAAAAACTATCTCTTTGTGTAGAGTGAATTCCATTGAATTATATGAAGCTCTTTTAATAAAAATGCAAACATGCCACCCCTGTCAGACAAGCAGAACTTTTTCAGGCCCAGGGCTGTGACTGGAAAATGAGGGAGGAGGGGAAACACACCTTAATAAATGGGAGTGTGCTCTGAAATCTCAACAAAATCTCTGGAAACATAACCAGGAAAGACTGATAAGGTGCAAGAACTGGCGGATCCAAATGGAAATATTTGATGGGAAGAGCTGCTTTGTTTCTAACTGCCTTCCTTCAGGCCTTTGGGTGCCTACATTTTCTCAGTCTTGAACTCCATGAGCTTGTATTTCCTCTTCCTTTATCTTCCCAGAACATGCCAGGGTGGTGTGACCTGTCACAGCCCCAGCACAGCCTGTTGGGGTTGTTCCTTCTTGCAGCCTCATGGCCCGAGTCCATCTCCAAAACCATCTGATCCCTTGCCAGGTGCCTGAGCAGGACTTTAAATGCAATTGAAGAGCTTTTATGAACAGGTTTTAAATGTAATGGCTTTCTCTGCAGCAGGTTTTGAATGCTAAAGGAAGGAGACTCTCAGTGTGTAAACAAAGGAGTCACCAGGGTGATTTTAAAGATAAGGTGGGCAAATATTCAGCAGGAGACCCTTCCCTTGGGGAGATGGGGCTGCTCTGACCCCTCTGGGTCACTACAGCACTGGGTGGAGGCCTGCAGGAAACCTCAAAAACACTCAGCCAGAGCTCCAAAGGACTTTAAACTGAGGTTCCCAGGAGCTGAAATGGAGGTTCTTGTGTGTGGAGCTTTTCTGAGTTGTTTTGTTTCACGAGTGTCAATTCAATGAGCTTAGAAATGATATTAAAATAACAGTCTGGCCCTCATCCGTGCAGCAGCCAGCGTGGATGGGCTGTTCATGGGTCACTGGCAACAGCACATGGCTGGTATTTTTTATTTTGCTTGGCTGAATGAAGTTTTCTTTTGAATGAAGAACCAAGGAAGTGGATTCTGGAGGGGAGTGGCAGAAGATCCCATCGATTTTAGTAGAACCTCTAATAGATCTGGCACATTTTCAGAAGCCAGAAATCTTCTTCTTCCTTTTCTGCCCTTTACATTTCTTTTGAACAAAATACACCAGGTGAGAGAGGAGAAAGGAACCTTTCAGGAGCAACAGCTTGGTAGGAAAGATGCATGGAACAGGATTTTATAGAATCCTTAAGATTATGTATCTTAAGGAGAATATGAGGTGATGTGGTGCTGGAGCCTGGCAGGAGGAGCAGTGGTGGTGTTCTGGGAGCTGCACAAACAGGGCTCAGGTCCTTCTTCAAAACCCTTTTGTCTCTAAAAAATGTAGAATAATAATGATAATTCGACTTGTGGGAAGAAGTTGAGTGTGAGGGAACTCCTCCTGGTGCAGCCTCTGGTGCACAGTCAGTAATTTTGCTTAGGGCTGAGGCTGTGAAGCTGCAGATAAAGCAATTAACTGGCAAAACTTGTGGCTTTTCATCTAGAAAATGTGTTCAGCATGCCCTGACTGCACGAGGTGCTTGTTTAAGGCAGGCTCTTACTTACTTGGTACTTGCCATATTTGAAAATCAAATATGTAGTTAAGTGAATTGCTAATTTGGGTGAGAAGGAAAAGCAGCCTCAGCAGATGTTTACTGGGCTGGAAACTTCTTCCTAACCCAGGGAACACAGCTGAGAATATTTGGGGTCTTGTTCCCAATCACAAATCCCTAATTTTCCCATAAATCATTTGATTTTGGCGAATTGTTCAATGCAGAATTCCCAGACTGGGAGAGCCAATAAATATCCTCTGAGGGATCATCCCTGCAAACCCTGGACTTGTTGAGTTCCCTGTGAGTTGGAGCAGGAGCTGCCCAAGGCACACGTGGGGGACCCTGGGCTGTGTCACTGTCACTTATCAGGGGCGGCCACGCTCTCGGTGTCTGTGCTGGCCAGATATGGCCAAACCTCAAAGTCACACTTGTTTTTGGGAAAGCCAAACCCTGGGGAGGTCTGAAATATCCAGAGGCCATCACATCATCACCTGTGCTACTGCTGAGAATGGCGGAAGGAGCCTAAAATGAAAAAATGTCTGAAAATAAAGAGGAATTTTCATTTTTGTGGCAGCTTTGCTTTGTTGAGCTGCCAGCACTGGCACCTCAGTCGTGTTCTCCTCAGGAATTACCACAGAACACATGCAAACAAATGCCTTGTGTTTACAGCAAATCAGGCACTGCATTTCTAAAAGTCACCCAAACTTGTTTTGAAGTGTTCTTTGTAGTGTTTAACTGTAGGTGCAAACCACACCTGTTCATTGGCTGCAGTTTCAGCTCTTTGGCTCAGCAATATTTTTTATATAAATCAGTGACAATCCATGAGCAACACATCTGAAAGACCCAAACCTAAACCTAGAGATTTTCTGGGCACTGGTGTTTTTTATCCTCCCAGGCAGCTGCAATGGGAGTCCTGCTTGACCAGTGACCTAAGAATCCACAGCAGAATAATTGGACAGATTTAATAAAACTTTTGTGGCACATTGAGTGTTTGCTTACAGTCTTTTTCACCTGTTAGGGGTTTTTGTGCAGTTGAAAAGTTCTTAAGCAGTTGCAGAATGCTCATCATCTTCAAAACTACCTCTCAAACAAACACAGGGTTCTTTTTAAAGGGCTACAGGCTGCAGCTCTCCTGGTTTTTTGTTTTTTTTTTTTTCTTGTTTAATACCAAAAGCTGTCCTGGCTGTGGAACATATATATGATGATCTCAGCAATGTCTTGCTAATCCCAGGCACACAAGCAAAAGGCTGATGCTGCACCCAGAGATCTCTGCTGAAATGATACAAATCCCCTGCCTGCCAAAGTTTAATTCCCTTGTGGAAGTGGAGAGCCGAAATAATATGGAAAGATCTGTGGGACTTGTGTGCAGCACCAGCTGAGACTGGAAACAAACCGTGCTCAGAGACTTTAATGAAAAATCCTGGGGTTCCTGCACGTGCTGAGTGCTCAGAGGTGTGGGTACCTGGCAGATTTTATATCTGGTGCTCTCAGAATCCTGGAATGGCTGAGGCTGGAAAAGCCCTCCAGGATCATCAGTTCCAACCTGTGCCTGATCCCCATCATCACCCAGNAGAGCCAGAAAGTCACAGACACCACTTGATTTTTATTTTTTTTTATTAATTTAACAGCAGTTTGTGGAAATAAATACACCTCCTAGATCCCATTAGAGAGGCCTCATGTTCTGAAATGCCACCGATGCCTCCAGCTCTGTAACTCCCCCTGAGCCAGGTAAAATCTGTGGCTCCAAAATTTGGATTTTTTATTCCAAATCAGAGGGTCTGGCAGCCTGTGCTGTCCCAGAGCCCCTCACACACAGCACTCAGGGTTTCACCAGCCTCAATCTGCCTCCTGCTCAGGGGTTCTTACACGTTGCAGATGTTCCAGCTCAATGTCAGCGTCCTCACAATCTGCAGTTTTGCCTTTTTATTACGAATATCGTGATGAGGTGTGATGGGGTGGGGAGTGTGGAAAACATCGGAGGTGCATGACTAGAACTGTGGAGGCACATTCTGGAAATCAGTCAGCCTCAAACCGTGTATCTAAATGTAACGAGCAGATTTCTTCAAGTTGTATTTTGGGTCCTTTTTAAAAGAAAATAAACGCGTCGTTTTCTTCAGCGATCGAGTGTGCAGATTCCTAAAAGTCCTTGATTAAAAGGAAAAAAGCAAAAGTGTGAATTATTTCCAGCTGGTGGAAGAACTTACCTTGTGCTGGCAGACACCACCTCCTGTGGCATCTGCCTAGAGAGGAGAGAAAATTGTCACCGGGTGAGTGGGAGGTTTCTGTGTCTGTGCTGAACGTGCTGGAGCTCTGCTCTGACAAATGTTCCTCTCGTTAACAGCGCTGTAATTAGAACACACCAGAGTTCTGCCATGACATTCTTCAGTTGTCACTTTCTTATTCAGCCCACTAGGGAGCTTTTTAAAGCCCAGAATCCTGCTTATCCCCAGGCTGAAAGGAGAAATCCAGTAATAGCCACTTAGGGAAGATTTGCTTTTATTAGAATCCTATAAATGGGGGACTTACTGTACACAAGTGGATATTGGGATGGTTTGAAGATGAAATCACGCTCCAATAAAAGGTCTCCAGCTACAACCTGGGTGATTAAACCATGTGTGTTACAAACACACAGTGTGTGCAGACAACACAGTGAATTTTTACCTTGTTTTAATGTGGGTGAACGGCAAATAACTGATTTTTAAAAAGTTTTCAAGCTGAAAACAGTAAAAAAAAAATTATAGACATATTTAGATGTCTTTGTTTGTGGTATTTGTATATAAATGTGTAGCTCTGTGTTCAGCCTGCCATGAGTCCATGGGACACTCTCTGAGTGACATTTTCTCAAGCACAGCACCTCAGATTAAAAAAAAAATAAGCTTATCTGCCCTGCTGTAGNAGTGTGTGCAGACAACACAGTGAATTTTTACCTTGTTTTAATGTGGGTGAACGGCAAATAACTGATTTTTAAAAAGTTTTCAAGCTGAAAACAGTAAAAAAAAAATTATAGACATATTTAGATGTCTTTGTTTGTGGTATTTGTATATAAATGTGTAGCTCTGTGTTCAGCCTGCCATGAGTCCATGGGACACTCTCTGAGTGACATTTTCTCAAGCACAGCACCTCAGATTAAAAAAAAAATAAGCTTATCTGCCATGCTGTAGTGCTTGTTGATATAACATGGTGAGGGATTGTCTCCCAAATTCTGCTGTCTGAGGTGCCCTGGGTGCTGTGAGGGGAAATAATATTTGGTGCCAGTGGAGGGGCTGGGGAATCCAACAGCAAAGCTGAGCCCGTGTCTTTCTACCTGGCAAAATCGTGCTGAGGGGTGTTGGTAAAAACCTGAACCTGCACAAAAATGGGGAGCAGAAGCCTGGAGTTTGTTATTCCTGTGGTATGCTCCAATTATTATTGATTATCATAGTGACAGGACAGGAAGGAAGAGCTTCAGACTGGGAGGGAGAAGGGTGAGATTGGATATTAGGGGAAAATCCTTCATGGAGGGTGGGGAGGCCTTGGCAGAGCCGGGGCTGCCCCTGGATCCCTGGAAGTGTCCAAGGCCAGGCTGGACGGGGCTTGGAGCAGCCTGGGATAGTGAAAGGTGTCCCTGCCCAGAAGAATTTAGGCTGGATATTAGGAAAAAGTTTTTCACAGAAAGAGTGGTAAAGTACTGGAATGGTTTGCCCGGGGAGGTGGTGCAGTCACCATCCCTGGATGTGTTTAAAGCAGACTGGATGTGGCACTTGGTGCCGTAATCTAGTTGAGGTGTTGGGGCTGGGCTGGACTCGATGATCTTGAAGGTCTCTTCCAACCTAGAAATTCTGGGATTCTGTGTGATTCTGTAATTTTGCCCCTAAATGATGTTTCCTTCGAGCAGGCTGGGAGTGCTGGTGCTGGGGTGATTCCTCTGCTGCTTTTTGTGAGCTCAGCTCCTCGTGGCACAGGCGAGGAGGGAGCGGCCACAGCTCCGGGTTTGTTTCCTTTCCTCTTGTCAAATTACCCCGACGGGCTCTGCAAACACTTTTTTTGGGGACAGCCACGTGCACAGATGCTCAGAAACGCCTTTTCCTCTGAAAGGGAAACCCAATCTTCACTTGAGTTTTGGGTGGAAAACCCAGGAATAAACACATATTCCTGACTGGATTTTTTTTTCCTGTCTCCGCAGAGTTTATAGGGGAATGATAAATGTGATTTTCCGGGGTGCAGATGTGGACAGGCGTGCCCTGAGACATCTGGGGAAAGCTGAGCTTATAAGGAATGGCACAGGAGAGTTTGGGATGTGGCACCAGCAGCTTTCCCCCCCCCTCCTCCTCTTGCAGACAGGGGGGATTTAAATAATTGCTCCTGAAGTGTGCTCCGGCTTGTTTCCTTTGTCTGCGGGGATGGAATAGCTGCCCGAATTAAGTCTGGCCATTCTTAAACGCTGAGAGGAGCTTTCCAAAGGCGAGGGCCAGGCAGCCGCAGCCCTGGCAGAGCAGCGGAGCCATGTAAGGGTTTGCATTCCTGCTCTGGAATTCGGCTTTCCAAGCACGGCAGCATCGCCGGGGATTGTTTTGCTGGGCTGGTGGGTTGGAGGTAGGAAGGCCGAGCCCGTGATGGCAATAATTAAGTGTAATTAAGCCTAGCCGAGAAGGGATTGAGAGCGATACAGGCACATTCCTGATTAGCCCACGGGAGGGACTGGTGGAGGTACGGGTGACACAAACCGAGCTGGATTTAACGGGAATTCCTTCCCAGTTTTCATTGCAGTGTGAGAACACCTCACCTGCGGTGTTCTGTGGTGGGGGGATGTGAGCAAGGGGCTCTCCAGAGGAGGAATTACACAGCCAGGTCTTGCCCTGGGTGGATTTTTGGCTGTGAGGCATCTGCTGAGGACATGGGAAGGCAAGAACTCATAGCCAAGAAGTTGGTGGGAGAGTGGAGTTTGACCGTGGCCTTCAAGGGCTTTGTGGTGGGCACCATGTGAGGATGAGCTTGCAGTGATGCCTCAAGTTTCAGATCTCTTGTTTTTCAGATTCTGTGCTGCCCACGGGTGCAGCTCTGAGCCTCATATTTAGTGTTACAAGCTCTCTTCACAGGGGAGGTAGAGAAAACAAATTCTTTTCCTGCTGGAGACCAAACACCATTTTCAGGCCCAAAAGCACAAACAAGGGTGGCTGAAGGGAGGAACATGAAACATGAGACCTCACGGCCTGGAGCTGGAATTGGACAAAGAAACCCCAATATGCAAATGGACCAAAACTTACAAAAGTGTGAGATCTGGTGACTGGTGAGCCATTTTGTGACCATTTTGGGTCCATTTTGTGACCATTTTTGGTCCACCTTGGATATAACCCTGGTCAGGCCCTGTCCTGCCCAAGTGGATCCTGGAGGCCTTTCAATAAATATCTACTTTATTCTCCAGCTCTGTCCAGTCTCTGTTCCAGTTCAGCCTTCCCAAGNGCTCAGCCCCTGGCGTGGTTTGGTGCCGATGCTGTCAGCTCCTGTGTGACCCAGGACAGAAGGAAGCTGGAGCTGAGCAGCTCCTGCAGCTCCTGCAGCTCCTGAGAGCTCTGAAGGAGCCTGGAGAAATGTGCTGCCCACCTTTTTATGCTCTGTTTCTTCTTTAGATGAGATAAAAGTGGAAACAATGAGGGTGGTTTAAGACAATTTTCCTCCTAGCTGGACGTGCCCCACGGCACCTCACAACCTCCACACGTTACCCTGGGCACTGGCAGGGGGGAACTGTGTTCTCCAACATTGTCAGACATTTGGTGATCTTCAAGAATGCCCATTTAACGTGGTGATCTTCAAAAAATGCCCATTTAACGTGGTGATCTTCAAAAAATGCCCCTTTAACATGGTCACTTGTGGGGCACAGGGAGCAGCAGGCTGGACACGCTGGTTGCTGGGGGAGCTGGGGGTGTGTGTGCTCACAGGGGCGAGGACAGGGAAGCTGCTGGTTATTTTGGGAGGTGCAAGAGGGGAGCAAACAGCCCAGCTTTCATTTTCCAGCCAGCTGGTGCTGATTCAGGAGGTTTCAGCAGTGCCAGTTGCGTGGAGCTGAGCTGAGCTGGCCTTGGTGACACGGCAGCATTTTCACCTCCCTCATCATCTCATTCCTCACTCAGGGGGCCTGGCTGAGCTCTCAGGAGGAGCAGTAAAGGTGACAGGAGAGGTAAGAGAGAGCCAGAACCTCCCAGCTGGATTTTCTTCCTCTTTTCCCCTGTCTGATGGGTCACATGCTTTGCTATAACTATTTCTAGGTCCCTCTTGCAGGACTAAGCGTGGTCCTTTGACACATGCCCATGTGATGGCAGTGACACAAACCTTTCTATATATTCTTTGATGATTTTTTCTCCCCCCCCCCCATTAAACTAAACCCAGAGCTTCATGCATCACCCACACTGCTGGGTCCAGTTACACACCGTGGGGGAATTGGCCTTTATGAGCTGCTTTACTCAGGTTTTGTTCTCCTTCCACGACCCTTCCTGGCAGTGTCACAAAAAGATGTTTTACCTTCCCACAGGGCCACAGCAAATGCAGCTTTTGGTGGGCTCAATTTCAGCCCTTTCCCTGTCTCCAGCCTCCCTGATGCCGTTTGCAGAGCTCTTCCCACGTGGCACTGCCAGGGGATTAACCAGCAGCAGGGCTGGCAGGGCTGGGAGGTGGGAACTTTGTCCCTGCCCCATCCCTGGGAGCTTTGTCCCTGCCCCGTCCCTGGGAGCTTTGTCCCTGCCCCGTCCCTGGGAGCTTTGTCCCTGCTCTGTCCCTGGGAGCTTTGTCCCTGCTCTGTCCCCGGGAGCTTTGTCCCTGCTCTGTCCCCGGGAGCTTTGTCCCCGCTCTGTCCCTGGGAGCTTTGTCCCTGCTCTGTCCCTGCTCTGTCCCAGCCACGGGGTGACCTTGTGCTTTGCCCTGTGCTTGCAGGAAGGTTATTTTGTACAGAACAGCTCTGGGCACTTTAATCAGCCCACCTTCCCTCTTTTCTGTCTGCTGGCCTCGAAGCTTGCCCTGCCCTCCTGGATCCTGCAGGAGTTTGTGGGCATAGCCCTGGATCCTTCTGAACAAATCCAAATCATTCCTGACTCCCCTTCCCCGTCCACAAGGTGCAGGAAGAGCTGGAAAGGGACTGGAACAGAGCAATGTCAGTGATGCTTCTCACAAATTGGGATACACCTGGTTCCAGCCTGTCCTTGCATCCCGCTGCCTCTGCTCTGTCACTTTGATTTTTCAGCCTTCTGATGTTTTACATTTCCACTGGAGCTTTCTCAGGCACTGAAAAATAAAGAGTGATGCTTGGTAAATAACACATTCCTTGCCAGGGGGAAGGACAAATTGATGGACTGCTGGTTTGACCAGTGGGGTCAGAGAGGTGTTAAACTCGTCCCCCAATCACTGGTCAAAGTCCAAACCCTATTTAAACCCTGAATCCAAAAATAAATTTCTTCTTCTTTCTCCTTTCACAGCCTGATGGGTGAATGTGATTCTTTCATGTCCTCTGGTGACACTGTTCTGTGTCCAGCATTTCTCCACCCCAAAGCCTGTGGCACATGGAAGGACAATGAAGATGCTGCTGGGAGTCCCAGACCTCCATGGAAAAATCCTGCTGCCACCTGCAGCCTTTGGGTGCTCTGGGGAGCTCACATCCTGAGCAAAAACCTCTTTACAACAAATCTCTCTCACCCAAAGAAATAAATATTTCTGGCCTCCCAAAACAAACAAACAAAAAAAACCCCCAAAAACCAAAAAAGCCCGCAAAAACAAATAACCCCCAAACAAACAAACAAAAACACCAAAAAACCCCC
>VXBB01010699.1:15838-28910 GCA_013399915.1 Illadopsis cleaveri
TGCCAATTTCAGCATTCCAGAGCCCGAGAGCATTGGAGGCACAGCTGCAAAGGACAACATTGGAAATGAGAGGCTCAGGTGATGTGCTTTGGAGGTTGAAGGCCACCACAAAGGTCAGCCCTATTTGCAGCTCCTGAGAATAAATGTGGAATTGCCAAGGTGTTTACACTTAGGGCTTCATGTGTCCCTTCAACGTTCAGCTACTGCATTCTGGCACATTAAAATTAACCTGGCTCTTCCCTGGCTTCTCCAGGGGGAAAAAAGCAAAAGGAGGGAAGTGTGGAAAAATCTNCTTCTGATTATTTCAGAGAACAGTCTAACTGTGCCAAGGGCTTAGCTAAAGACAATAAATACAGTTTTGGTGCGGATCACTGCTTCTCTCAAATGCTACTTTGAGATATTCTCTCTATAAAGTACAGAAAACTTCCAGCATAGTGTAGCTTTTCACAATTTCTTCAACTAGGAGCTCAGGAGATGGATATAACTCCACTTGCTCTTGGCTCATTCCAGGTTTGGCAGAGAATCTCATTATTTCCTCCTCAAAGAACAATTAAGCTCCACTCATGTAAGGTTCAGTAGGCAAAGCCACCTACATCCAAATTATGAAGTTAATCAAAAAATGCATCACCTTAGCTTTTATTTGTAGCTGTTTTTTACATCTCAGAATGATTTTTTGCAAGATTAGGAGTGCTGGAAAATAAAATTATTCAGTATAACAGTGTACCCTTAAGATTACTCTTGTACTGGTATCTCTGTTTTATATAAGTAAAATCTAGATTTACAGTACTAAATAATTATTTGCAACAATTTTTTCAGACAAAAATATTGTTAAAATACCTTTAATTATGCATATATCTTCATTCTATTCTATTTATTAAAAATAAAGAATAAATATTTTGCAATATATAGTTAAAGATATTTTTAAAAGACCAAAGTTGCAGGGCTCTCCTAACTCGTATTAACATCAGAAGACAAAGATCTTACTCCTTGGAAAAATGAAGAAAAGATTCATTTATTCCTCAGTAAAGGCTTCTTACAGGAGACTGCTTTCAGTGTGCTGTGAATTTTGTGTGCCTTTTGAAGAACTTTCAGAAAGAGTTGTGTTTTATCCTCATAAACCACGGGGTTGAAATTGGACAAAATGCCTCATTTTTATTGTCTCTTGTGTATTCTTGACCAGATCAAAGAGCAAGAAGCAAACCTCCCTGCTGAACCACAGCTGTGTGTTGGTGAGCTCCTGGTTATGCAGTCAGAGAATTCCAGAGCAGCTTTTATCACCAAATAACACAAAACTTCCCCTGAAAGAGCTCTCTGAATGCAGGAAGCCTCTTCCAGCTGTGGAACATCATTAGTAGGGATTAAATGTTCTCTTTTGCTTGATTTGGTAGCAGAACTTCTCAGAGGATGCTCAGACTACAGAGAGACTTTTTCTCCACTGAGAGAAATACTCTCAGCATTTCTAGAAAATTCGATCACACTGGGAGCTGGAACAGCCATTACAAGAAATGCACAGTTAGAAAATCATTTTTTTCCCCCCAAAAGTGATGCTAAAACAAAAACAGGCTGCAAACATCTTGCCTACAATATTTTGTATCGTTGCTGCTGGACCTGTGCCTGGAAAATGGTGCTGTTGACATGGTTTTGATAGCTATGTCCTTATGTGTGAAGAGACACACTCAGACGTGTTTATGAAACATCACTGAAACAAACTCGGGGTTTAATCATCTTCTTGCTATTCCTTGTAGCCAGTAAGAGCTTTAGCACACCCAAAGTTAAAGATGAAATTGGAATGGCCAAGAAAACATAAAAGAAAAAAGGAAAAAAGAAAAAAGAAAAAAAGGAAAAAAGAAAAAAGAAAAAAGAAAAAAGAAAAAAGAAAAAAGAAAAAAGAAAAAAGAAAAAAATGGAAGGGAAGATATAATTTATTTATTTACAGACTTTTAATAAAAGCCATTAAGTACTTAAATATCGAATGATCTGTAAAGCAAAAAAACCTGAATAGATGATTACTGTGAAAATAAAGAAGCAGCTGAAGAGGGAATGCGTTAGAATGGTTGCAGGATAATTAAATTCTTCATGAACAAAACAGAAATTGAAAATTTAATTGGGAGAGCATTTGTAGCAACAGCAAAGTTTAAATGTGTAACCTTCACCTTCACTTTTTCTAACAACCAAAATATAATAACTGTACTCAAATTTGGGAAAAAAAAAAATCTTGCTTTATTCTGCAGAGTCTATTAGCATTTTTTTAAAAATTTATTTATGTCTTGCCCTGTTTGGACACGTCTTTTTGATATATCCCAAGTTTTTAATTTTGCCCAGAACACAACATTGTCCCCCCTCCACCACACTACCAAACGTTTTCCATTCTGAACACATCCAATTATTCTCCAAAAAGTAACATTTTCTACTTCTCCCAAACTTTTTCACTGTTCTCAGTCTAGCACACAGAATAAAGGACACCAGAAACAAAGGGCTTTTCTTTCAACTGCCTCTAAAAGCCAGGGCATGACCAACTAAAAGAAAAATACACAATACTTGCATAACTGTGAAAAACAATTCCACTGCGACATTTAAAAGAGGAGAGGTTTTAGAAGGCAAAAATCTTGTTTAGCAGCATTTTTCCTTTCTTCTTTCTGTTGATGAGGTTGTAGGAAAAATCCGATTACAAAATTCATGACTGAAAACTCCTCGCTGTTACCTGACTACACCTGTACAATCAATTGAAACTATCCAATAAGCATTAAATCTATGATGTATATTTTTGTTTCACACTCTAATGATTACTGTGAGTGAACTCCAGCCACACCAGCTGCTGGCCTCCCTCTGGCAGCTGTGGCACCACAACCCCTCAAGGCAGCTTACCACCAAAGGGTTCCATCCTGCCATCACCTGAAGCTTTGCAAACACCACCGTTTTCATGAATTTAATCAGATTTTTTTCCAGTGTGAGGTGCCAGTAGCATTTCATGAGGAGACAGCAACTCCCTTTTGCTGCCACAGTTTTGTCCTTCCACACATCTCTCCCCAGACTCAGAAGGAGAAGCACAAATCCAGGACATTCAGTGCTTAAACACCAGCTCACAAGCAGCTGTGGTGATCCCTTTGGTATAGTGTCAGTAGTTGCTGTACATGCATTTCTTTTAACATGAGACAGACAATTGGTTCTGCACATGGAAAGAAAAAGTTGCTGGTTTGCTGCTCCAGTTTTGGTGCTAACTTGCTCTTTCAGCTCTGTCATGTTTCCCTTTCCTAAACTGATCCATTTTCAGAAGCAGACAGTGGGAATCACGGATAAGAGACCCACATTTTAAGAGAATACAGATCACAAGAGGAATCTGCATTAGGCACACATCCACAGAAGGTTTTCTTCTTTCCAGAATTAACCTCATTGTGGCACACACAACTTTTATGTTTGCAATAGTACAACTTAAAGTAATACTTAAAATATCTGGAGAAAATCCTCCATCTCTGTCCCACAAACCCATCCCCTAAGGACCTGTTCCAAAGTGATGCCATTACTCAGACCTCCTCTGTCCCCTACACACATCTGTGGTGCAACATGTGCTGTGGTTGTACCCTGGGAAAGCAGTAGCTTCCACTTTAATGAGATGAATTTTGAATTTACATCAATCCAGCCATACATATTCAACACACAGCTCCAGAACTCCTTCCCAAGCCTCAGTGCCTCATGCAAAGTCAGCCTTACACTTGCCTGACGTAGCCTGCAACATCCAAGGAATCCTAAGCCAGAACACAACCCAGAAAAAAAAAAAATCTGTATCCTCACAGTCGAATCCAGTTTCAAGTGATGTCCTTTAAGTGGCTGATGAATGGACATCATTATAAAGATGTCTACAAGACAAGTCTATTGGAGGATCTGGAATAAAATAAAGACTTCAAATACCATTAAAGTTAATGAATTAGGTCAAGGCAGGTAATTTATCACCTGTCTGAATTGGAATCCAATCTGTGGCATCCTTTAAAAAAAGACACATTCAAATGAGGTGGCGTTCTCAGGGAAGTTTATGGTGAAGATAATCATAATTTAAATGAGAAAATGCCTGCATAGTTTTTTGCAAAGTCTGACAAGGGATTCTGTGCAAAAGCAGCATGGTAAGCAAAAGCAAATTTGCTCAAATTAGTTTGACCTTGATGAAAGGCACATATTTTTATCAATCAGACTTAACAGATATTGACTTTAGGAATTAACCAGAGACATACATAAACATTCAGGTTGTCGAAACAGTTGTCAAGCTCGTTTTCCTTCTGAAATCACAGTTTGCTGATGAGGATCAAACTGAACTTAACCTCTTAAAAAAACCTCATAAAGCAAGAGTCACATGGATTGGTGCTCTCTGTCTATCAAGTGCTAAAAAAAGATGTGTCACACAGGCAGACTGAGACCTGGAGCCAGAGTTCTGGCTGGGATATACCCAGAAACGACACTTGGTATAACCATAACCACACTGGGCCCTGTGCCATGGCCCATCCTCGTTCAGCAGCACCAGCTGGAGGCTGTGAGGGCACTTCTGCTTGTGCAAAAAAAAATCCTCCCTTCACCACAGAGGTTTCACTTCCATGGGAAGGCCAGCAAAGCAGCTTGCTTCGAGGAGCATGATTTATGGGTCACCAGGCAGAGGACTTGCCTAAGAAAAGACTAACACACAGCCACTGCTTAATTTTCAAAAACCTGAAAGATGAAAAGAACATTTTTATGGTACTTTGTATTCTCTGCTCTTGGTGGAGGAGGGAGGGGAGGAGAGCAGCTCGTGTACAACGGTGCTGTCTTCTTTCAAGTCACTCTAACATCTGAATGAAGAATCCACCCTCACTGATGCTGTTTGACACTACGACACAGGTTTGACTTTAGAAGGCTGAAAATGACTCTTATTTTTGGAATGTGTTTATTTATATACTATTTTACACAGACCAATTTGATTGGTGACAAAAATACAAACTTCTTTAATTACATTGGTCAGACCAGAGGGACATCAAGAAGAAGTCCCTCCTAGGGAAAGGAATGAAAAACAAAGTTACAACTACAAAAACATGTTTCTTGTCTACAGAAAATTCTCTGGGAAAGGAATTTCAGAAAACTAAAACATCTCAGGCACGAAACCAGGGCTACACCTCACCGTGGGAGAAACGAGATTCCCAACACATCTCCACAGTGCCTGGGCACTCCCTGAGCAGGTACAAGGTGTGTCCTGCCGAGTGGGGCACGAGCTCCAGGCTGGGAGTCCCTGCAGAAAACACTCCCTGCTTGAGAGCACCAACAGCTCTTCCCTCCTCTGAGCCCAAAACCTTCTCTGAACTGTCAGATTCCCTGGGAGAAGGCAAGAGCAGGGACCACAGAGGCAGCCAAGCATTTGCAAACATTCCGTAAGGTGAGGGCGAGACTGGACTTGAGTACAAAGAGGCTTTTTCTGCACCACAGTACTCAGGCATCTATTTTGTGTCATATCCAGCCTTCACCAAAAAAACACCTTGAGGCATTTCATGGCTATGTTGACATTTCAATTATGCTGCATTTAAATAGGTTTTGTTGTGCTGAGGCTTATGTCTTGCTAAAATACTACCCCCTTCTAAATATAGAGTTATAGAGTTATTTACTAAGGTAAATTCTGACAGGGAACGTACCAAGGAAGCAGCAAAGCAGAAAGTCACAGTATTTGCCTCCCCTTTTTAAAAATTCTCTCTGTCTCTCCATTTTTCATCAGCTCCATGACTGGAGGCTGTGCATGGAGAGCACTGCAAAGCAGAAGAAATCTTCAGAATGGATTTCGCATGAGCAATGGCAAAAGAAGGTTTCTTTTCTCCTAGAACTGGCTGTAAAACGAGCTGGAGATCAGCCTACCTGCTGGAGTGGCCAAAAAGGGTCCAGGCCAACATAAAAAAATCTGTGAACAGCCTGGGAATGAAAGGCTGTAAGTAACTCAGGGAGCCACTCAGCCAACCAAGTGAGCCAATACTTTTCCCTCAAATATTCTTGACGCTTATAGGAAGCAATAGAAGCGAAGAACTGGCAGATAAAAATTGCCTCCATAATTTAGCAGCCTGTCTGTAATGACTGAACTTCTCCACGAGCCATGGAAAAACGTCAAAGCCTCTGCAGGCAGGGTTTGCAGAACTCCCTGAAACGGCTCGTGCGCAGCGAGCCCCCGGGAACCTGCGGGTTCCTGAAACTCGGAACTGCTTCCCACTCTTTGAAGAAAGAAGAAAAACCAAGAGTCAGTTAAGTTTTATCACTGTCTCCTCTTCCACCTATTCCTGGCTCAGGAAAGTGACAGTTGGCTAATTCCAGACTAGCAAGGTATAAAGGTTTTTGGGTTTTTTTGTGTTTTTTTTTCCTAGCACAGGCTGTGCCTCTTCTGCTGCTTTAGCTGCTCTGCAAGTGACAAATGGTACAGAGCCTGAATATTTCCCTACATGTATATTTAAGATTTGTACTAACTGCTGTTTATCCAGAGAAAGTAATGGCTTCGAATCCTGATGAAAATTACAGCAGATTCAGGCCAAGTTTTTTACTGAATCTGGTTTTATGAGAAAGAATAAAACAAGTGTGCAGAGCTCTTCAGCAAGTTATGCTGCTCCCTTTTTTTTATAGGCCTAGAAATATCTGAGGCAGTGTGAAGGTGATCTCTGGAGGATATATCCAATACCCACTGTTACCCTTACAATCCCATGCTGAAACATCATTGCCAGAAATAGCCTCCTAAAGGTGACACTCCTATAAAAGATGTCACAAGTTGCAGCAAGAGGCTCAGGAGTATATAAGTCATCTTCATAGTGCTACTGCACATGTATTTCATGCATTTTCCTTTTCTTATTTGATGTTCCTATTCCTATTTTACAGGAAGTTTTTAGGTTTGGAGCTTATTTTCAATACATGCAGTTACGCATGGGGTTTGCTTGAAAAACCTCATTATTATATGAATGTGAATATATCTACAGAAGAGTGGGTTTGAGCCAAAAAAGGAATCTGGAAGCCAAAGAGCAAGAGACCACTCTGTACATTTACAAGGCAAAGAAAGCAGCTACTGCAACCAAAAAAAAGAAGCAAAAACCCACCAAAAATACCCACAAAAAAACCCCCAAAAACAAAACAAAATCCCCCATAATTTAATAAAAGAAGCAAAATCAAAGCCATTCCTCACACAGTTTCAAAAGAAACAAGTAATGAACAGCTGTTAGCACAGGTATTGGGCAAAGATTTTCATCTGCGTGTTCACTTTTTGAAAGTATCAACACCATCACATGACTTTTATTGCAGCATTTCCCAAAAACTCGCTTTTCTCTACAGTGACCACTTATTTCTGCATTGGCTTGTCCTTCTCAGCGCAGCTGAGGAGGCTCCAGACCTGATTCAGATTTTGAGGAATAATATCTGTCTACCAGCAAAATCCTATGGAATATTTATATAGAAAATGCTTATTATCATTCAGGTGACATAAAAGCAGTTGTGGGGCCTAGAAGTGATGCTAATTTTAGGTCATATTTCCAGCTGCAGTGAGCGGCTTCTTTTATTTTGTATTTTATTTCACTTTCACTTGCTCTGCTTGTCACTGCAGTGGGTGATTCAGGTACAGGATGCAGATGAACTGCAGGATATTAGCTGCTGGTGTAAGAAATATTTCCACAGTTTTACTACAATGCTTCAGACGCATTTCACATGCACAACCATTACGATAAAATATGAGGGGAAAAACAACCCTGAATGGTTAAATTAATAAAAAAGGAATTGTGTAAATTAGGTAGTATGAGCATATCCCACCTCCTACCCTTTTTGCAGGGAGAGAAATACAATTTTTTAAGAGCTTTTAGTATGACTAAGGAAAATTAACTTCTTTTTTTTTTTTAAAGCTTGAAAAAATAGTCAAGAAACAGAAGTTTTAGCTTTCTTTCATCACGATTTGCTCCATTATTCAAATAAAACTATGATCCTACTAAAAGTACCCCTCAATCAAAGTTGTTGTGGGTTTTTTTTTTTTGAGATAATGGAAACATTTATTAAAAACAAAGAAAGAGACAACATCAAAAAAAAATCCCCACATAACCTAGTAGGTTTTTGTTCTACACTGATGAAAGTTTAGGGTAGTTAATAGAGGTTACCTTTAGGGAAAAAAAACAAATTCACAACCTAAGACTCAAGTAGGATTCATACACATCCTCTTGATTCTGATAAATAAAATTAATGATGATCAAGTTCTTTGTTTCTGACATGGTTGGTCTGCAATCAAAACATACAGATTTTTCTGAGGGGATGCAAGCACTGCTGTGACAAAGGGAAAACACCACACTGATTGTACAGGTGCAAGATATATCTTTGTCCTCTGCTGAAATGCTGTGGTATTAAAACCATGTCTGCTCACCCTGAGGTGAGATTGCCACAGTTCATGTGCTTTACAGACCTGGGAGTGTGACGTGATCAGTTATCCTCTATCCCAAAATGAATGCAGGAAAAGTCCTGTACCACCTCCCCTTCAGCAGGTTCCTGGAAGGACACCTAAGGTTTGGGCTCCCACAATATTTTACTGAAAAGAGCACACATTCCTACAGTTCTTTCCTCCTGGCACAGCAATTCTTGTCTCTAAAAAGCACAGCAAGTCTCATGATAGATACACAGGCATGGAAATAGATGGCAAAGAATTACATTTACTTCACTGCTCCATCTACTACTCCTAATACATCTACACTACATTGCTACTACCACCTGTGACTGCACTGCTCTGATCCACCCAGTTGTAAGGAGGGGGAACGTGGTTGACCTTTGGGATTCACCCTAAAATATTTGAACAAATTTTAGCTCCCAGGAGTAAGGAAAAAACGAAAAAGAAAGTCAATTTCCTTGTAAGAATGAGGTAGAGTATCAAGCGGAGATACGCCAAAATTCATGCTTCACCTTTTAAAAGCAAACCCAAGTCTTTATTCCAATATAAATGAGAACAAAACTGGGATTATACTTGGATGAAAGGATTGGTAACAAGACTCCCAATTAAAATCATACCAGCAAAATCCAGCAATGCGTCAACCAGTAAGAAATCCAATTGTTCTGCAGCCCCCAGCTGCCTACCGGCTCAGCTGTAAGAAAAACACAACTCCATCCAAAACTATTTCCAAAAACTCGTATGGAGAACTTCTAAGGGACCCATATTACTTTTCCTAACTTTTTTACAATGTATGATGTTCTCTGAAGTGCCTCTATTAGTGCATTCAGGGTTTTAATAAATTGAGAGACCATCCAAGATCAGAGATGTACTTCCTTTCAAGCAGCACCTCCAAAACCCCTTCCAACATTCAGAAGTTCAAACCGAATGCTGACTATCACAGTGTGCTCTTCCTGACCTGAATATTTCAAATTCGGTTTTCTAATGAAAATCTCCCCATCAAACATTTCTTTTTTTTTTTTTTTTTTTTTTTATTGACAATAGTGCTCTCCTTGGAACAAAGAGAACGACACCTCGAGAATAAGAAATGTGCATCTGCAACCCCTCCATATTTTACTGGCGACAAAAGTTCTCTGACTTCATGCTTTCTCCATACAAAAAAAAACCTACGGGGGGAAAGCTGTGCCATTAAAATCATAGGAGAATCAAGAGTGCACTAAGAGCCCATTATTGCTGCTAATGAGGCTGATACCGCTGCGCCGAGTTGCTCTTTGGCGGCTGCTGCTCCACAATTGAGGCAGCCTGATGGACTCAGAGCCGATTGTCAAACACCACGAAGGCAGCACGGGGAGGTCACGGGTCTGTGCAGCATCAGGCACGTGGGGAAAGCCAGGAGAATGAAGATTGTTTGGAAAATAGGGAGTATGCAAATGCCTTGTCTTCAATAAGTGTCTGAGAGAGGAAAGCTCTGCTGTTAAACCCCAGGATCGCTCCTGTGCTCCACCCAGATCTCTGCAGCCTATTCCAACCTCCCTCAGCCACTCCAAAGGAGCAGGAGGATGACAGCAAGGAGCTTTCAGAGCAAAGTGCCACCACTTGCCAGGAACATCCTGAGATATGGCACAGACACTTCCCCACCCACCCGAGCTGTGCAGCTCCAGCTCGGCGTAAAACCGCGCCGCGTAAAATACGACGACCACGACTCCACGTTTTGGGACGGCACCGTTTGTTACAGGGTGGGTGTCTGCTGCCTGCTTTATCTCCTGCAGATGGAAAATTTATAGTGGCTCTTGAAAACGTTCCTGAGAAATTCAAGGGACTCGCTACCAACTTCCAGGGTGAAGCAGCTCCCGTAAATTCCCGCGTGGTGACACCAGGACAGCGGTGCTCGGTGAGGGGATGCAGGGCTCTCACGAGCAGCAGGTGACTGACTGTGCTCACAAACTGCACACACAAAGTAAATTAACCAACGGAGCCAAAACCATGGCTACACTGAACTCAGAATTCCTGTTTTCCATGAAAGAGTAAGGCAGGACAAGTATGGCTGTGTCAGGCAGGGCAATGAACTAATAAAAGGGATTATTGGATCATACATACAACAAAAATACTGCCATTTATACCCAAAGCAGGACTCAAAACTGGAAAAAAAGAATCCACAAGTATCTATGTCCATATTAAAGATACTGATGTCTCCCATGATTCCAGAAATCACCTCTGTTTTTTTTTCCACAGTAAGGGATGTATACACATTGATAAGCAAGAATTTATTAGCTAAACTTACAATTTACTTCCATATTTAAATGAATTATTTTCAGATTAAATTACTTAATTTCATTCTTTGAAGACAGAGACAGCAAATATAAAAGGTTGGTATTGATAAAAATCTGTGGAAAAGCAACTGAAAACTGGAAAAAAAAATCAACTAGTAGAACACCAAAAATGCCAAGTTAAGAGACCTGGTAAGGTGACAATTACAGCTGAAAAATAAAAGAGCTAATGCATTTCCACGATCTCCCATCTCTTGCAAGAATTACTGTATCCCTCGGTAACATCTCTTTTTTTTTCTTCCTTTAATGAAATGCCATTCAAAAGCTCTTCAAGAAGAACAACTGGCAGCAGCTGCAATATTCTTTAGATTTTTAAAAAGAGATGAGATGACCTGATTGAAAAATGCTGGTCAGTAACAATAGCTTTGTCCCATCTTTCTTTTTTTTTTTTTTTTTCCCCAAAGGAGAAAAGTGCTCCCTGACTGAGAAGAGTGGGCACAAAGCCTGTTCTCCAAATCACTCAGAGGTAACAGGTCCCAGCTGAGCTCTACCAGGCAACAAGCTTTCTATTTTCTTTCAAAGAAAGGGAGGTAGACCTCATTTAGAGAATTTAGAAGTTGGATGATTTTTTTTTTATTCCCCCTTGTGAATAGAAATGGCTGGAAAATAGGCTGACTAATGCTGCAGCAGCTCCTCAGAGCCATATTGGGTTTATTGTGCAAAGAAGATGAACTTGGTACCTGTTCTGCAGGAAACAAACATGTGTGGACATCCAGGGGCTCTTCTCAAATTGGCCAGAACTCCTAATTCTACAGTCAGTGTTAATAGAAAACCTGAATTTTGATCTGTTTAAAGTTGTTTCTAATGAATCATCAAAGTTGTTGTTTTTTTTCTTTCGTAACAGATCAGAGATAATAGTTTTATCTCTTCTTAAAGTAGTTTAATCCATAAGGAAAAAAAAAAGCCAATGGATAATTTGGGCTGATTTCCCTTGACCCTGACAAGCAATGACACAGAGCACAGAGCTTGGGGTAAATTTGGATTTCATCATTTAATGACTGGAGCCTGTCAGTCAGAGAGGAAATGTGTTAATAAAATCAACTCAGGCACAAGGGGGGATTAGGGCTCCTCTCTCCGTGTGGGACTGAGGTGGCCAAAGGTTATCGCTGGGAATATTAAAACTAAAAGATGCTGATGAAACAGCTTAGCATGTTTAGCAGCTGCTGCACAAACACAAAAATCATTTTCACACTGAGCACAGAATCAATACAAAGATTGCTTCCAAATGCCTCCCAGGGTGTTCTCAATGTCACCAGGGAAGGTTTGTCTGAAATTCCAGAGTCACCATCCCAGCACCTCCCACTCCCTGCCCTCACCGACACCTTTTTCTAGCCCTGAAAACCCTCTTTGACATCCTGCTCTTTTTCAGCTGCCCTGTTCCATCCTCCCCATCCCAGAGTCTGAACACAAGGGAGGCCACCAGAATTATTTAGTTCTTAGGCTGCTTCATGACAAAACAGAAGACACAAATTTTGTCCAGAAGACTTTCAACATAGCTTAGTCAACCATCTTCCCCCTCCACACACACACCACTTCAAATTAATAAAGAAAATCTGTGGCCAGTTTCTACTCCTCTCTCCAGGTTTTCAATTCAATATTTTTTTTTCTTTCAAAAGTCTTCTTTCCAGTAAAAAATTTGATTTTTTTCTTAACTTTATAAGATTCAGTGCTTTGCACTTACTAACAGAACTTTCAGGTCCTCTTGTGGTTTTGTCTGAGTCTTTTATTTTTGAGTCTCTTTGGCAACCACATTTTCTTAGCTCTTAAAGAATTTATTTTTATGTATTTTATGCCATTTTTTCAAATGAATATGCTGCACTTAAATTTACAACTCAGTGTTCTGTGCATCCCAAAGCAAAGTGACAAGATCCAACAAGTCAAGCAAATAAAAACAGTAATTACAGAATTAATCTACTTTTCCTTTTGATTTGAAGTAAACTAAAGAAAAATTAATGTGGTAAAGAATTCCACAGGAGTCTGGATGAGCAAATTCTACTTAAGTAAATCAAAGAAATAAGCAAATGAGACATTAAAACAGAATGAGTAATTGAGTGGAAAACCACTGGGTATCTACAGAAAGAAAAGGAAACGGAGAGGGCTCTAGTACCTGGGCAGGGATAATGTGTTTGTATCTAACACTTTGGTAGCAGAACTATTCCACCCCTGAGGAAAAAATAAAACAAAACCCCTCACCCTTTCCATGGTATGCTGCAATATTTAGTGGACAACTCTAAATTGTTTGAAACAACTCATTCCTTAAGATAACAAGTAAAAAACCAAACCAAACCAAACCAAACCAAAAACAAAAACAAAAACAAAACAAAAAACCAAAAAAAACACCAACCCACCCAAATCT
>VXBB01010699.1:48128-59368 GCA_013399915.1 Illadopsis cleaveri
AAACAAAAAAAACAGAACAAAGTTAAGCAGAAAAGCTGCTGGGCTGAATGCTGGAGAGCTGGGGACATCATTTGTGTTGCAATTCCTGGCTGAGGGAAAAGAGCTTTGGATGTCCTCTGTGGCTAAATAGGATTGTGTAAAAAACAAAATACAAACTAACCAAAAAACCCCAACAAACCGAAAAAACAAACACAAACAAACAAAAAAAAAAACCAAAAAAAAAAAAAAAAAAAAACAAAAAAAACAGAACAAAGTTAAGCAGAAAAGCTGCTGGGCTGAATGCTGGAGAGCTGGGGACATCATTTGTGTTGCAATTCCTGGCTGAGGGAAAAGAGCTTTGGATGTCCTCTGTGGCTAAATAGGATTGTGTAAAAAACAACATACAAACTAACCAAAAAACCCCAACAAACCGAAAAAACAAACACAAACAAACAAAAAAAAAAACCAAAAAAAAAAAAACCCGCATCATTTTTAAATTCCTACTGGGGAAAAAAAAGAACATTTATGGATCTTGGATCCAGGTAACAGCTTCAAAGAAAAAGGTGGAATGTAACTGTTGCAACGGAATTCAGTTTCCAAGGGAAGCAGCAAGGAACTGGTCCTCCTGATGATCCATGATGGAACAGACAGTGCAGGTACTTTCACAGCTCACAGATGTCTCAGAAAAAATGAAAAATATGATTTAAAACAAAGCCTGGACGCATAAAAATGAATTAAAGCTGTGTCTGAAAGGTTTCTAGAACACAGCAGAGGGATGTCTTGCTTTTGGAGATCAAACATCTGTTAAAGTAACAACCAGACTGTCTAGACAGATTATGAAGTCCATTTGTCTTGCAGTGGTAAGACAAATCAGGACAAAGTGACTAGTAATGCAATTACCACAGACCAAAATATTTTTCATTGTAAAAAGGTAGAGAAGTTAAAGGATACTTCTAATGGAAAAGAACTGCAGCAAGGACTTCAGCACCTGGGAGAGAGCTGAAAACTCTGCAGAGTGACTATTTGGTAAATATTTGGAATAGAGACAGAAAAAATGTGCAGCCCAACCCGAGTTCTAGCAACCAGCCAAAAGTGCCAAGAACTTAAAACTTCTGTCGGTTATGTTGCTCATTTATCCCAGTTCAGAGTCTGGTCTTTTGTAGCAGATTTTCTTAGGGANTCTACAAGGTTTCAGGTTTCATTCTAGTCATTTGCAGGCAAGGCACAGTTGAAAGCTAAAGGAAGATGTAAAGAAGAAATTCCATCCAGGCTGATGGAGGACCTTGGGAGAGTTTCCTCCTTGGATTAATTACCTCTGGCATAAACCAGAAATGACCCTGTTTATAGCTCCTGAGAAATCTGTCATGGAACTTGCAGTGATAACCAGGAGAGGCAGGATCTACCAGGGCAGGGAAAGAAAGGTTTTCCCAAAAGTCCCCAGTACATCCTGATGGCTTAGATGTCCATAGGATAGAGGGTTCTCATCTGCCCCATGACACCCCTGAACAAATACCATCAGTTTGTAAAATAAGAAAAACAAAAAGTGGTGAAAAAACAGAGGAAAGAAGCTGGGGAAGATGTATGTAGCCTCATATTGGCACAGCCACAAAATCTATCAGGGCTCTGTCCTCTTCCTGAAAATTGCCAGGAGCAAATGCTTAGGAAAATATACTGCCAACAAGACATGTTCAGAGTCATCTTTCCTCTGGTTTATCTTCCCAGGAACTGACAGCCAGAGGCCAGTGAACATCTCCAACTGATGGCTGTGCCAGGTGTACTAGCTACTGATCAATGGTACTACCAGAAATGTGAATAATCCTTTTTGTTTAATTATTAATATTTTTCCTTTTTATTGTAGGGATAATTCAGCCATATCCTGAGGGGGGGCAGGGAGAAAAAAAAAAGGGAGTAGCCACAAAACCCCACACACCATAACTATTAACAAGTCCAGTTACACTGCAGATCCAGCAGCAAATATAACGCAAACATGAGCTGAAAGTCACTTTCCTCTCATGAGAACAGGAGGCAGCACAACTTGGAGGCAGGCTCCAGTTTGGAAGTGCTGTTTACCTCTGCACCTCTGTTTTCTTGGCTTACTGCAAAGTAATAATAACCTTAGTAATGCAATTATGTACAGGAATGGTGGATATTTGCTGAAACGTACTAGTTATCAGATCTGACACGCTGAGACAGCCCAGGGGAGTATTAGCTGCTAAAGTTCCTGCGGATCTTGAGGAGAAATGTTGTGCCTACCCATCACTGCCTGCTGAACATTTTAACTGGCACAAAATGGTACAGAAAGAAATGGTATAGAAGGAAGTACTGGAGCAAACCTGAAGCAGAAGTCTTTGAGACAGAAGAGACTGGAAGAAGGTGGCATTTCTGTACAAATGAGCAAGTCTACCTTTCCAGTCTGGGACAGCCCTCGTACTCTACAACAACCAAAACTTAACTGGTCCAGCCAAAAACTGAAACTGGAAAAAAATGCAGAAATATTTCTGTGAGGCTCTACTTGAGAGTCTAGTAAAGACAAAAGAAATCTCTCAGGCTGATTGCTCATTTAACAAATGTGTAAGTAAGCCTAGGGTTTAAGAAGCTTTCACCCTGTTCCAAAAAAAAAACCTCTAAAAACCCCAAACTTCACTCAATATAGACTCCAAGAGAGCAGGCAATGCATGTTGATCTTAGTAATTTTATGTATCTGATAATTCTGACCTATAATTACTGATGTACAAAGGTGTCTAATTTTTATTTGGTATCCAAGCAAATTATTTCTATTTATGCCAGTCAGTATCAATGTTGCCTGTATTTCTAACTTGCATATTTTCTTACACTTGTTTTATTCCCTGATCAACAATTTAAATAACCTTTGGGGGTTATCCATGTAGCTTGTTTATATCAGCATTCCCAACAGTTCGATCCACTTATGTCAGGCAGGAAAAAACTTCTAATTAACTACGCTCCTCCAGCATCTAAATTGCTCTGCTTGAATTTCTGCAAAGTTAAAAACCCCAATAGGGTCAACAGCCTTGTAAAGGATTCCTGAGCCACGAACATCCTGGATGCAACAGCAAGTTCAACCTTTTATTCCTCCCCACTTTAAAGGAGAGTATTGGCAACTGGAAGTGGATCTGAAGGAGAAGGAGTAACTGCTGGCAGAGCAAGCCGAGGCTTTGTAATTTAAAGTCATGGCTTTTGAACCTGGCCACACTTAGCAGGCTAATGGTGGTGACAGTGCATGACCTGCCTCATCACTTTGTTTGCTATATTAGCCCATGGACTGCTTTTCTATTGCATGCTAAAACCTTTGGAATGTCTGAAACACGTGTGAATAATTTGGCGAAACCAGTCGGAACTGAAAAGGCAGAGGGCTGATGTTTCTCCCTCCACAGACCCCCCAGGGATCTTTGACTAGCTCAGGTATTAGGGAGACCTTGGGGGGAAAACTAAATCATAGGTAACAGGACAAAGGATATTAGAACAGGCTCTTACCACAGATGGTGCTTTGCAGAGATGGTTTATTCAGGCCTCCTTGGGGTGACAGGCACAGGAGGCAGGAGGGAAGGAGAGAGTGGCCAGGGCAAGAGGCAGTAAGAGGCAGTAAGAGGTAGTAAGAGGCCGAGGCAGGAAGTGCATAGGGGTTTTATCCCCTTTGTGAGATAGATAAGTTTTGGGTCTCAGCCAATGCAAGGTTTAGGGGCAAGGACTATGGGGGGAAAGGACCATGTGGCTATCTGTTACCGGGGTTCTGGGCAAACCCATTCCCCCTAGAGGGATACAACAGAGGGCTTTCACAGCCTTGCAATAGGCTTACTTAGATAGAGATCTGAAACAGAGCTGAATCTTAGGCATTGAAATATTTGCAGCATAGAAAGTTTCTGAGCTGCTAAAAATATAAAACAAGCACCTATTGTATGCCAAGTGTTTATTGATTGGCTTAAGTAGATGCTTGTAAGCTTTCAGCATTTGCCTAGTTTAAAAAACTTTTAAAAGGCCTTGTAACAAAGAGAACTTTGGCTTCTGTTGTTATGGTGTGAGTTTTACCATCTTTAATGTCTCTGTCTTCACTGAGACTGATAATAGAATAAAAAACTCATGGAACTCCTCTCAGTTACCCCGTTCCATTATTGGAGATCAGATCCAAGAGAAATCCTGAGTTATTCTGTGAGCTGAAGCTCACAGTGAGAATTCCCTCCTGAAAAATGAAAATACAGATGCTGTAGAACTGTCTGTGGCCAGGCACCAGCTGCACTGGGGTGACTCTGCTGTTAAAAACACCAAAAAAGTTGCTAATTTATTGCTCTCTTGGTTCAGATAAAATATTTACTATATGCACTGAAAATGACTGTATTTTAAAGTTTGCAAAGTCTTGGCATTGTGACAAAATCTGCCATGAAAGTATATAAAGCTATTTTCAAAATCAGAACTTCCAGTGGAGTGAAGCACAAGAGTAATATTTTGAAACTCCACAGTTAAGACAGATTCTCTGGATGTTTTTAAGTGAAAGATGAAGTCAACTGATTTTTTTTAGCTGAGATCTGATTGTCTTCTCCTAAATCTCATCAAATTTGAAGATCTGTTGTAGATTTACACTGGGAAACAATGCTGCTGTGTCACCTGCTTGGTGGCACAACAAGTAAATTAGTTATTTTAACTATTTTCATGAGTTATTCAGCAAGGTGGTGAATTCCCAACCTTTTCTTCCAAAAAGGCCGTATTTGATAATTTTAAGAAATACACAGCAATGGCTGAGTGCACTGAAATTCCCAGCACTGCTGGAAGTGTGAGCAGTAAAAACCTGCCAAATCCAGACATGGTGAAAAGGTCAATTAAGAAAGGCTGGAATCTTCAAATAAAACAGGCAAAGGTGTTGTGTATTTGAAATGCAAATAAAAGGAGGAATGAAAAATAAACAAAAAATAGTACAGATGAAAATTTCTGACTGGTAAACACAGAATTTTTTTTTTTCTTGGAGGACACAGTGGACCCTGCTAGAATTGAAAGCCAGTGAACACTTGCAATGCATGTATAATTCAGCAGGTAAAGTGCTAACTGTTGAAAGCATTAAAATTCGATGGGTATGTTCCACTGGAATAAAGGAAACAAAATTCTTAACCTCAAACACATCCACTCGCAGAGTTTAACTGTATTTCCCCTATAATCTGTTTTTAATACAGAAAAGCTCTCAAGAGAGTTCTGGTGACTAAATACTACTTTGTAAAGAAGATCACATTTCATTTATATTGTGCACTCCTGAAAAATTATGGGCTCCTCTTACACAACATAAAGGTCAAGTCATTAGCCTGGAAAATTTCTGCATTCAGAGGTGGAGAGAGGAGCTGTCTGAAGCTTTCTTATTCTCTGCTCAAAGGTCTGGCTGGGTGTTTCATTGGATACCTCAGAAATCTCCAGGCCGGCAATTTGTTCTCTTCAGCTTCGTCACACAACACTCTCTAGAATACGATATGTTTGATTCTCGTTTTGTTTGCCCTGAGAAGTTTCAGGTTGAGCAGAGTTTCTGCTCCAGCACTATGAGCATGTCTTTATTGCTTCTATTGACAGATTATCTACATACAATGATTTTAGTGTCAAGGTGAATTACGTGCAGGGTCATCCATGGCTTCACCCTTTTCTCCCCTTAAAAAAATGTAACATTTTGACCTACCCACAAATTTTCCACTTTCACTGAAACATCTCAACAACACAAAAGGGAAAAAAAAAAAATCTGGATGAACTGGTTCTGTCAGTTCTTTAAAATATTACATCACTATCACTATCTAAGGAGATTTATGTGGCACAGCAGATGGATGGGGACATATATCAGCTGTGAGATGTATGATGCATGTGTGCCATGTACTGAGACAAAAAAATGATGGAGCAATAAAATATTAACAGGTGTGGTCACTAAAAAACCAGGTATTTTTTGTTAAATGTTTTAAGGAATACCACAGAGCAAAATAATAAATCTTCATTCTTTATTTGCCAAAATCAGAAACCAGCCAAGGCATTTATGTTCCAGTCATTCAAATAACTTCTGCTGGCACCTGGTATTCATTTTTTTTTTAGGTTCATTCCTTCAAAGAAAATGACATGTATATATTTAAATAAAAAGGAAAAAAAACCCTAACTTTGTAGAGTTCTTTTCAACTCTCTGTGCACTACAAACAGTGCATTCTTTGCCACTTTTAATAATTCTGGAAAAAATCCTAGTCTGTATTTCCTGCAGTTATCCACAGGGATAAATAACTAGCTTATAGGGAAGAAAAAAAAAAAAAAAAAAAAAAAAAAAAAAAAAAAAGGCTTGGATTCTTTTTCCCCCNAAAGGCTCTGATCTCTGTTCCTCCCTAGCCTGTGCTTTGACAGAGTTTTTATTTTTATTTATTTTTTTTAGCACTGATGACTCAGCTCCCGCACTGTCATTTCCAGTCAATACCTGCGCTGGGGCTGGTCCTGAGCCTGGGTGGATTCTAAAACTGAAGCTGAAACCATCCACCAGTACCTTAAAAGCACAAAGAAGCCAACATTCCCTCCTGGATCAAGGGAACACTTTCAGAGCAAACCTCTCAGAGCTGCAGATCCAATGTCAAGGTCTCAGGTTTTGGCCTCTCTGTCTCAGTGTTTAAATANTCATCAACATCTTTATCCACTGAAGTCCCTCCTGGTTCTACCCTTTTTGCATTCACCAATTAATGTTTTGCACTGCACTTTATCAAAGCTTTCCAAGACTGTTTTTTGTTTGTTTGATTGTTTGTTTTCTCATTTACATAAATGTTCCTGCCTGGAAAAGACACTTCATGATGACCAGCTCACAGATCTCTTTAAAATGTGCTGTTTTCTGAGTTGTTAACAAGAGTCCCATGCAATCCCCTCACTAATTAATACAGCTACACACTCAGCAGAGGTGGGCTCCTGCTTGAATATGTAAGAAGGAAGAATGTGGAATTGCTGAACTGCAGTCCCAGTGCTCCAGGTTGGGATAACAATTTTATAATGAGAAAATCTGAAACAACTATGAAGTTCTGCACTAATTTTGTAAATAACAGAGTTGTTGCAGGAAACAGAGAAAAAAAAAAGAGAGTAAAATATAAATCAATGTACAAACTACTGCTGAGTATCATGTCTAGGAGCTTCCCTAGTATTATATCCTTGGGACAACCAGTGGGACCTGCAGGAGTGGGACTGGACATCCCACAGACACACGAGCCCACCTGAGCTGGTCCCTGAGCATGCTGAGATCCCACACCTGTGTGCCAACAAGCCCATCCTCACCCTGGGAGCAGAGTGACCCTTGAAAGGCACCCTGCCCTTCACACTGCCCTTCCCACTCTCTCAGAGAACCCTGTGGGTGAATGCTGTGCACGGGACATTGCTGCTCCTCCCTGGCTTAACCCGAGCTGACTGATTTCCCAGGTTTGCTTTTGTGTTTGAAAGCAATCACTGCACAATAAAAACCACTGTATCACCATTTAAAATCACTGATCAGGCGGCCTAGCACATCTAAAATCTGTCATTCTCTCATTTAAAAGAATGTTGGCCGAACATGAAGAATTTTATTGTAATAATGTCTTTTTTCTTTTTTTTTTTTTTTTCATATTTTTAATAAGCTACCAAACACTGTGTTTCATCTTCTGGAATGCTTTAACAGCTCAGATTCAAAATGCCAAAGTTCTGTGTATAATGGAAATGCTTACACACATTTAATTGTTGCCTTGTTAGCTGAGCCGATATGATAAAAGCAACTTCATACATCCTGTGATTCTGACCTGATTGTTTGTGTCAGCCAGCCTTGTAAGAGCAAGGGGGAGCACAGCGTGCTCTCCTGGTCTCTAAATGGCAACATGAATTGTGGTCATTAGAGCATTCATGACCTGTGTACAAACAAGGCTTCGGTGTTAGCACAGGCTGAAGGATCCTCCGGGACACAGATAATTGCTGCTCCTGCTGTGGATCAAACTCTGCCCCTGAGCTGGGGGATCTCTTCCCTCTGAGCTTTAGGATTGATACATGTTAGAGTCTATTTTCCTTCTAGAAGTGTAATTCATTGCTAATCCAAGGATGAAATAAGCATGATAACAACAACTGCAAAAACAAAACAAAACAACGACAAAAAAACCCAAGAATTATGGCAGTTCAGAAAAGGCCTAGATCTGACCACTCTTAAAAGGAAACACATCTCAAATTATGTATCTTTCTCCTGAACAATATGCCTTATTTATTTATGAATACACATCTGCATGTGAAACCTATAAGCCTGTATATACATTTAAATGAAGCAACTGTGACTGTATAACATTAATTTTATTTCCTTCACCAAATCCCCTGAGCAAATGGGAAACAAAGGAATTATAAAAATGTCTGGGTCAGCCAAAAATGTGTATTCTCAGGTACTGATTTATTTATTTTTGGCAGAACCACCTTTTCTCCAGCTTTTTTTCTAGTTCAGAATTAATAAGGCATTTGGCCAATGGCGGATCTGGCTCAGTTCCTGACTGGCCCTGTCTGATGTCCAGAGAAGACCAAGAACAGTCCATGTGAGTGACACTTTCCCCTCAGCAGCCTCTCACACTCTAAATATATTCATCTTAGAGATTTTTCTGTATTTGCTGTACATTCCATAACCTTTGGAGAATTCTTCATACCCAGTTTGTCCTTGCACCCACTAAAACTCCCATTTACAACATTCTTTGGAGAGGAATTTTAAAGGCTCCTTGTCCAATGTGCTGAAGACATACTTGCAATGACTGGTCTGAAACCTGTCACCCATCAGCTTTGACTGATGCCCTATCAGTTTTGTCACTGAAAAGACACACAGTAACAACCCCTATCCCTCTCACTCATGCTTTTACAGACCCCTAAAATATTCCAACATGGACAATCATTTCTGAGGATGAGGAGCCTTAGTTTGCTCCACTAACCCCAAAAACATGTAACTCCATCATCCTTGCTCAATAAAACTTGCTGCCCCACACTCATTTCTCCCCAGTTTTGCAAAGTATTTTATTTGCATCATGGGCATTTTTAATAAAGTTAGTCCAAAACACTTCAGGACAAATTTAGACATTTATTATCAAAACAGTGAGGAAGAAGCAATCTTTCATTCCCCAACTACTTTGACTGATATCCACTTTGTGGGAGATGAAAACAGAGGTCCCACTTGCCTGACTTGGAATTACATCTCACCAGGACAAGTCTTGGCTAGGATTTTCTACTTTGCAAGTCAAATATATGTCTTACCCAAAAGATAAAAAGATAATTTCTCTAGAACTTGGTACTTATCCTCCAGAGATAAGTGGATAGTCTCCACTTTGTTACTGAAGGATATCTCATATTAAAATATTTTAAGGACAAATCAGTGCCAATGGAGATTAAGAGCTGCCTACTCAAAACACTTCCTACAATGATGGTCCAGTAAACTGCGTTAAGAAATTCAGGGGAAAGTTCACATTGACTCAAGCAGACAGAGTTTGAAAGAGTGTCTCATGCTTCCTGATGAAATGATTTGAACACTTAAGTTAAAGAAGAGGGTCTTCTCCCCAAATTCTGTGCATCTCAGAACAACACGTTCTGAAAATGTGATTAAAATTCACCATCACTTTCACATTACACAGCAAAACCTGAAATTTTAATTAAAAACCACCAGAACCATACATTGAGTGCTAGTCTGTTACCAATCTCTGTTTTCCAGGAAAAAAACGTACTATTATTTTTTTAAATTCAGATCAACACAGCAGATGCATCCCCACAATGCTTTAGAGCTTTACAAACCCCAGGCCCATGCATAGGAACGCAATGTTTTCACACAAAGCTTTGTGGGGCAGCAGCCAAGTGCAGATGCAAACACACAACTCTGCCACAACCTCTGAACAACACATCTCATCTTGTTCCAGAAAAGGAATGGATTGCCAAAGCTGAATTTGGAATAATGAGTGACGAAGAAAGGAGTGATCAGGATATGCAATCATTACTTAGGGACGAGTCAATTGACATAAGAAAATGAAGAAATATTATCACCAGAAGAGATAAAATGGTTTTGCAAGGACACAAACATCCCTCCTTACTTGGGTCTGGTTTTCCATTTTTCACTTTTCCCCTAATTGGGGTAACAACACATAAATGACTCTTTATGGGGAAGAAAACACGTGTAAAAGTTTTAAGCTGTCTGTGGGTTTTCTGTTTCTGTTCATTTCCCTGTATCTATTCCATGTGGGTGCAAATGGATGTTGGGTGTCCCAGAGCTCAGAAGGTGTTCCATGTTTGTCCAAAGGTACTCCCACTACCCCTGACATCAATGAAGAGCTTCCTTGTGTCATGCTTAGAAGATGCTTTAGGAAAAAAAAAAAAATCTAAACCACATAAACTACTTAATTTTCTTCCTCCTTGTTCTGCAAGGAGGATTACTCTTGCACTGATTTTGTAGCAATGAGGAAAAAACAACATTCAACGACATTTTGATTTGCTGCTCTTCCAAAAACTTTTTCAAAACTTTAATTTGAATGCAAATCTATTTTTTAAAACAATTTTTTTAAAAAATTAGTTCTACCAGCTTGTTTTACTGCAAGTACTTTCCAGAGATCAATAAGAGATCCCCACAACGCAATCTTAGAGAGTCCCTGTCCTGCAATGCTCCAAATGTCAATGCACAAAACATGGAAGGGTTAAGAATATACATTATGTCTGCCATATCACTAGGAGGAGGTTAAGACTTCTACTATAAAGAAGTGTATGAGTTTTACTATAAACAATACTATTAAAAATCAATTTGGATAAGGAAAGAAGGGAAATTGTCATGGTTAAGGTCCATCTCTGTAAATGGGGTCATCCTCACCAGCGATTTAAGAGATTTCCCTTTGGATGATGCAAGTTCATAGGAATCTTTCAAAAAGGAAATATTGATTGTGCCAATGTCTGGTTACCCAGCTATAATCACGTGCCTTCCTACAGGTATGTGTATAACCATAAAATATCAGATGGATATTATTCCAATGTGTTGCTATTATTATTAAGACAAAAACAAGGCTGCATGAATCAGCTTATCTCAGTTTTGGAAGCTGCAGAGCAAAGGAAGGCAAGCAGAAATACCAAACATCTCAGGTGGTCCCCAAGCAGGGTTTGGGAACACTCAGGTGTTTGTGCAGACCCTCACACGCAGGATGCTCCAAGTGCCACCGCTGTCGTTATGGCAGAGGTCACCAGATGGCACTGTTAAACACGCCAAGATTCAACTGATAAACATTTATTCCTTTTTTTTTGTTTTTTTTTTT
>VXBB01010699.1:59731-69876 GCA_013399915.1 Illadopsis cleaveri
CACAAAGTTTTATATTTGGTCCCACATGTCAAGAAAGGGAAAATTACTATTCTCCATGGAAAGGGGAGATGGGGAGACTTCTCCTACTCCTTAACAAAGATTTCCTTCTCTTTTTGTTCATACGTACAAATCCAAAAGTTTTTCTGGAGTGTCCATGAAGTCTTTTGTAAAAAGAGGGGAGAACACACTTTGACAGAAACTTCTTGGCAATGCTTTATATTAATTGATACTTTATTCAGCAGAGAAAACCACACTGATAATCTCTGAGTATTACTCCATCCCCTTGGGAAATTCACAATCTACCCAACAATGAAGATCAGTGGAATTCCATCAACTTGTTAACCTGAAATCTTTATTTTCTGAGAAGGGAAGATATATTGATCAGCACTCTTGCACAGGATACATTGATCAGACTTGTCTACTTAGATCTAATAGCAGTGGGGAGGAGTGGGGAATGTGTACAAACTTGCACATGAAATAATAAACAGCACCGTGGTGTCTGACACAAATTTTATCACCTGGCTGGATGCTGAGGAGATTTATGGAGACAAGTTGTCTAAGCGGCTGAAACAACACATAAAACCTCACTAGCTGGTCACTTAGGCAGGGAAAGCTCTGAAGAATTTTGGCCCATGCTTTTATATTTAGTGAATTCTCTTGTCACTTAACACATTCATATAAATAATATGGCATTTTTAAAATTTCGACCTCAGGAGTATAAAACTGTCAGCCTGTATGAATTGCTGTAATAATATATGACAGCACAGTTTGGGCAAGTCAGCAAAACTGGGGTTAGAATTAACCCAGTGATTAATTTCATTGGCACCAATTGAAGAGAAAGTCAGCAAATACACTATTTTTATGGTGTCAAAATCATAAGGGAGAGGACCTACAGCTGCATGTTTAAGGTGCTTTGAAATTTCAGTTTATTTCCCTGTGAAGCAGCAGACCTCATAAAAAACCACTAAAACTCTTTTGGTTTTCCTCTTTATCTGTAAAATCAAAATTAAAATATTGCCTGATGCCCTTTCAGCTGTGGCTTCAAACTGTGGTCTGGCTGTCATGTCTGTCCACCCAGTGCTGGTACCAGTGGGAATGATGATCCATTCCGCATTTGGGTGTTTTAGGGAATCACTATTTTTTGGGTTGTTTTACCGAGAGAAAAATCTGAGAGTCGCAAAGCCATTCTAACATAAAGCAGAAACCTTTTTGAAATCACAAAAAGCACTCTCAGAACATGACCTTGTGCACTGTTGAAGTCTCCAGACTATCCAATTAGTAAATAAATAGCATTATCTTAATAACTTTTGCATTGTGGAACCTGCTGTCTCTTTTTCTTTTACTTTAAATACAGGCATACTTTAGGGAAAAGAAGTGCATTTCCTTCTTAGTAAACTTAAATTTGCTTCAACAGTTAGTCCACATACATTTGGAATTCTCTAAAGAAAAGTGGCAAATACAATCACAGAATATTACAGTGATTAATACAGCCCATATAATAAATCTCCAGCTATTATATTCTGATTTACACTGATTTCCAAGAATTTTGATTTAAATTCTGATAAAATTTAAAGATAATTGAGATCATTACAGATTTCATTTTCATCCCACGGAGTCTTCCTGTGTATAATTTCTTTTTAATCAATGCATGGCTAAACTTAAAGCCTAAATAAAGGAAAGAAGATGGAATCCTATTTTAATCTATTAATTCAAAGGAAATGTCTTTATTATCTTCCTTTGCATCCTTAGTAAGTTAAATGACATTAAAATAATGAAAATGCACAAATTTTTGACCAGGGAATACTTGGCAAAATGTAGCATCTGTTAAAGCCAGAGAAATGAACTAAATTTAGTTTATATACCTGTAATTGTCATTTAGGAGGGGAAAAATCACAGAAAAATCATACATACAGAACAACAACAACAACAACAAATCCCCTTATCCAAAACCTGAGAAGCTAAACCAGAACATTTTTATGTAGGACATTAATTTTTTGCTTACTGTTCTGTGTAATATTTATTTATTTCAGACCGACGGGAATGAAGATAAAATTTAAATGAAGATTCTGGTGGATGTCTCAGCCTTTCATCCACAACCAAAATGCATAAACCCAGTCTGATTTTTATAATGAAATCTATGTTAAATACATATTTGCTGCCTTTCTTACACTAATTTACTGCTATGACTGGCTCTTGTCAGTTCCCATTGTCGGAAATTTATTTTCAGAGACAGAATGAATACTTGTAGTATCTTTGTAACACTAAGTGGTGCTGGGCAGTGCTGTGGGAAAAACCTAAAAACTCCCCTTAAAACCAGCTCTGTGTATAGGATTTACTTCTGAACATGCACAAATTCCTGGCTAAAGCAAGTCACTTCTGAACAGGACAAGAAACAGATGAAAATGGATGGTCAGGAGACAGACTGGCATTTGCTGGTGATCTAAGTAGGCAAATCTGCTTTGCAACCAACTGGAAAACATAAACCACAATGTTTTACAAAGTAGTTTTCCTTGTGGAGAAATGTATTATTCACCAAGGTTCTGCAGTATGGCCAAGAAACTCCAGATCAGAATGACTGGACAGTTGGCACCCAGTAGGCACCGTGTGAAGTGTGAAAGCAATACCTGGATCATGTCCAGCTCAAGGCTAGAGGTCATGGACTGGAAAAACCTCTTCTTTTCATTAAACAAACTCAGCATAGACACTCTAGTAAAAGAAGAGTTCTCTGTTCAAGAACATGGGCATCTTCCAAGGAGTGCTCTTGATACTGCACTTCAATCCTGTGCCCTTGCTCCCAGGAGTTTCCCTTAGCATGAGTAGCAGATTGCAAGAAAGAAAACTGAAACAGGTTTGATTTCCCTTCTAGAGTTCCAGCTTTGTAGTAAAAAAACTGTCAGAACTTGTAACAGAAAAGATTTAAGAGCCCTGTAGCTTGGCCTTGAAGAAAGCACATCTGAGATATGATGAGCAAGCATCGTGGTGGACACAGGGAAAAGGGAACATCATTAAAATGGATTCTTATTCTGTGCAGTATGGAATGCTAGAGCAGCACACTCCCCATTTGCTCTCCCCTTCGTGCTGCAGGGGTCACCCCCAAGGTCACCCCTCTTGCTCAGGACAGACGGCGGCTCCCCGCTGGTTCCACTGCTCCACAGCCAACAGCACAACTGCTCTGGTCACTCAGGGGCAAAGAGTGTGAAATATGGAATTGTCGAGTTCTTTTTATGGGAGCAAACTGTAAGGAAGACTGACAAAAACAACATGGAAATTTTCAGTTGTTTAACTGCTCATAAGTGGCTCCAAGAGACTGAAATGCTTTTCTGGGTTGTCAGAAAATTCACCTTAAATTCTGGTGACTAAAGCATCCCAAAAGACTTCCCTGAAGTACATAAAAAACCCCAGCAGGAAGTGTTGAAGCAGCTACTGAATGTCTTTAGATATTCAGCACAATTTAGATGCCATGAAATATAGATTTTTCAGTACACTTTGTCCATGGCAATAATGCGCTGATGTTTACAACAATACATTTGATAATTTGTGAGCACTGCTGTAAAAAAAAAGGAATAAAAAGGTCAGGAAATCTGAATGTGGAGTGGATGTTGGCTTTTTCAATGTCTTGGCTGCTCTCTGGTACCTTTATTATATAGCTCAACACAGGGCAAGAACTCTGTTTCCACCTTTAGGCTGGGGTAGCTGCACTCTAGAAGGGTGCAGTTTCTTTAGGCAAGCATGTGAATTGTTATCACAAACTACAAATCCCTCTTTTGTGGATTATTATTATTATTATTCTTCCCGGAAGGGATACCAAGGAGTAGGTGGAGAACGCAGAAGAAGGGACAAAAGCACAGACAGTGCAGTAATGAATAATAATTTTGTTTAAAAACTGTGTAAAAATGGCCTACTTTCATTTATTGTCCTCCTAATATGCACAGTTGGGCTTCTCTCATATTTATGCACTTTTGCTGGTATCAGCTTCTTTCCACTGAAACTGCACATACCTTTGTTGTACTGCTTCTAATGTGCAATTTATTTTGGCTATAATAATCCTCAGCATTAGACTAAGTCAGAAAATAAATAAAGCCAACATAATGAAAGTAATTTCTTGTCTATTTGATTTCCATGCACAAGATTTAAATATGTTTTGGGGAGATGCATGAGGACTGAAGAGACTGTTCAGAAACCACCAAAGGGAAGGTGCAGCAACCTGAGAGTCCTCTGTGCTGAGCCTTCCTCCCTCCTGTGTGTGCCAGGAGGAGAACACCAGCTCCTACACCACACAAATCTTCTGGCTGGGCACAGGAATGATGCATCAGCCTCCTAAACATCAAAAGTTATGAGCAGGACATTAGGATTTCACAACTGTTTCTAAAAACCACTTCACACTATGGCTCCTTGGTGTGGGAGGTTCTGCTTTTTTATCCCTCAATTTTGCTTCAAAGTGCCAAGCAGTTGTATTAACACATAAGAAAAATATTCAGGTCAGTAGTAATCTTCCATGCAAAAGGATCACAAAGTAATTGCAAGCTATCCAAGAGTCATTCTCAAACTGAAATGCATCCATGTCTGGGATGGAAGGCAGGGAATTTGTTACAGCAGCTCTGGTGCTAGTAGCAGTAGTAGCTCAAGATAAAGTAAAATAGGGCAGCTAATAACAGTTCAGTCTGTGCAGGCCTCACAGAACAAGGCCTCTAGTCAAAATAATGAAAGCAGCACACCTGGACTTTGGGATAAAACACACAGCAATCAACCAATATGAGTCACAATATCCTTTAAAAACAGAAGTTAAGAGGGTTAAGTTGGCTGTGCTGGAATTGCTGAGGTTGGTTTTTCTGCAATAATGCTCTTGTGGAACATTTTTAAATTATTTGTAATTGCAAACTGTAGTACTATTACCTACACATATTAAAAGGTGTAGCCACTTGGAGCATCCAACTTCTGCTCTTAACCACCTCAAACAACTGGGCTCCTTTTAAAATTAATAGTGAATGGTTGCCTCTCAATTTCATCATTCTGGATGGGTTCCATGGAGCAGCTTAGCCCTCAGTTTTGAGTACCTTAGGAGCTTAGGAATTAAACTTCCTCAACCCAAATAAATGTCTGAAGCAGATGCAATGAATAATTCCTCGTAACTCATCAGACCTCCCAAACGAAGAACCATAGAGTGGTTTGGGTTGGAAGGGACCTTCACAACCATCTCTAACCTGGAGCTCTAGCTTTGTTTTGGACACATGCAGAGCCCCTGTGAGGGAGGCAGAGCAGTGCCAGGCCCAGCTCTGTGTTACTCCAAGGCCTCTGGCATGACCATCCCTCTCCAATTCCCTCACCCTGCTGGGATCTCACCTTTAGCATCTCTCCCTTCAGCCCAGTGCCATTGAGGAACTGGAACATTTTGGTGTCCTTTAAACAATCAAGACCATTGATGTAAGGCACCAAACTGCCCTCCATGCACAGAACACCCTGTACACAACTTTTAGAACCAAATTGTGTAACATGCACTGAATTAGACTGTATGAATAAGTGAAGTGTTCCTAGACTACATACTTTTGGACCTGCATTGGCACATCAACATTACTACTCTTGCCATTACGTGAATGAAATAAAACAAAAACAAGCCCTGAGAAGAAGATAAAAGAAGAGCTGCTAAAAGCAAACATTCCTCTTTCATTGTGCTGTTAATTTTCTCTTTAACAGATCCCATTCTCAATGCCCCCTGAGCCAGGAGAGGGTCTCAGAGGTGGCGTATTTTGCAGAGCACTCAGCAGTAGCACACATAAAACCCTACCTATGTAGGACACAGCTGCTTGAAATTTCCACGTGGCCGCCAGATTTGTTTTTGTTTGGGAGGATCTCCCCGCAGTTGATGCACAGATGGAGAAGGCAGTTAACTAACAACGATAAGAATCATCCTCCATCACAGGCCCGGGGCTGAATCCAAACCCACAGTGAGATTTTAAGGCATGGAGTCAGTGCCCTGGCCATTAGTGAGGACACAGTGTAAGAGAGTCACAACTCTCTGTTCCTGTTG
The DNA here is from genome assembly GCA_013399915.1 of Illadopsis cleaveri. NCBI lineage: Eukaryota > Metazoa > Chordata > Aves > Passeriformes > Timaliidae > Illadopsis > Illadopsis cleaveri. Next base: position 65,757 of record VXBB01010699.1, read on the forward strand.
GGGATGGAGGCTCTGTTTAAGCCTTTAAGCCCAGGCAGAGCTGTCAGGCAGAACTATTTATTAACAGGTTATTATCCTGCTGCAGTACAGGACACACACCAAAGAGAAGCCACTGTTTGAAACCACTATTAACCTTGGTGAACAGGTGAAGTCTGTAATCATAAAAACGTGTTCTCTTGGAGGTTATCAGGGCAGGGAAGGACAGTCTCTCTCATCTCCTCATCTCTCCTGTGATTCCAGTATGAATGATACAGAATCCCTCAGAGGTGAAAGGTTTTGATATTTCTTTTTTTTCTTTTTTTTACGACACAGTACCATTATCCCAAAGAAAAGTTTATCACATGAGTGCAAGATGCATTATCTTATTAATTGTCATTATTGTAATATTAGTTGTGGGTAGAAAGATTGAATAGTTTGGTCTGGATTTAGATACACATGATAATAGATGAATGCTCAGGGTATTTAATTTGCAGCTGAAGTGGAAGGCCTCTGAGGCAGACTTTGCAGTATGTCTGGCTTCACAGTAGTGTAAAATATTAATAGTGGGTGAAAATTATATCAATGCACCAGTGTAACCGTGAACTATTCAGAATATTGGAATTCAAACACTTTGAAGTGCATTAAATTCCTGTTTTCAAAATGTTACATCAGCTGTTCACTATGCAGTGGGAACTAGGGCGTAAAAAGTTCTCCCTCACCCTTTGAATAACTCTTCTGTAGTATTAGTTTTGAAGTGCTCTAAAATAAAAGTAATCTTAAATTTTCAATCTGTAGCACCAAATTAGAAGAGGAAAGGTATAGCAGACATTTTGAAGTTAAACAGAAGCCAATTCATTTTGCTGTGAATAACTTCTGAGGCAACATTAGAAATATAAAAATATGCAAATATACAACATATCTGGCTTATCAGTTTTAAAGCAATCCAGACCTCAAGAGTCCCCAGACTGCAGTTTAGGTGAATTTATGATGGAGGGGATGTCTAGCTCACCTACCCTTGCCAACCCTCCAGGTTGGATTGTCTCTCTGTGTTTGGTCCTTTGCCAGCAGTCACGGCTGCAACCACAGCAGAAAATCAGCTGAACCTAACTGGGATTTATGCCCCATGCAGTTTCATGGGAAAACAGAAGTTTGGATTGTTTTTTTTATTCTATCCAAACGGCATCAACCACCTTTACACTGCAATTGCACGAGCAGAGGACAAAGAAGGTCAGAGAATAATGAAATTATAACCCAGTGACAAAGTAACAAGCAACAAATGAATGCATTGGCAAATCAAGCCCAACCACAGATCATTAGTCAAACAACAACAGAATGATTAATAGATTTAAGTATTCCTGGCGATGATTAAAATACCTGAATCCTGTACTTATGGACTTGATCATTCCCTGGCTGTGAGGAACAAAAGCCACGTGGTAATTGCCACCTTCTTAAAGCCACTGGTGCAGATTTAATGTGCTCAGAGTAAAGTCCTCCCTGCTTTAACGCCATGAGGAATGATTGCAACCTTTTCTGGCACCTATCAATAAAAAATGGGTTTGTAGCGATATTAAAAGATGAAAATCACTTTATTTTACTTACTGACATCTCCTTTTTGAAGTTAACTTTATGATTAAAGGGAGAACAGCCGCTTTTTGTCACCACTGAAAGATGGATGGATTAAAAGCACAAATCACCACTGCAAAGAGGCTGCAGATCTTCATCAATATAAATCCACAAAGCATTTGACTGTGCCAGGGAAACATATTCTCGAATTTTCATTCCACCAAGAGATTACGGGGACTTAAAAGGCAAATAGCCATTGATTCTTATTATACAAACTGCTAAAGCAAGGAGAAAAAGCAAACATTTAAACCATTCTTTTAAAATCTCTTCTTTAAGTTCTGCCTCTTCTCACTGAAGTGCTGAGCACAGTTAAAATTTTTTGTGCAGTCGGTACTATGTTTTCCCCCTTGAACTTCCTTTCATTTTGCAGATCAATCCAAACTCTTAGAAACTGTTTTGTTTTTCATTGAGGCACAGGAGGCAGCATTTTCCCTGCCCTTGGTAGTGTATTTTGCCCCTGAAGGGCCTGTTGAGTGTTCTGGTTGTATTCCATCCTAAGGTCTCTTACAGGCTCATTGATCCCAGGGAACAACCACAGCTTTTCCCTTATGCACACACTTAAGGGTGTGATAATTGTCTCTGGAGTGATTAGCCACAATTATTATAAGGTAATCATTATTACTTTAGTGCCCAGGAGTTCAAACTACACAACCAGATCCCATCTATCAAGTCAGGTATTCCTCTGTCACAGAGAAAACTCCCAATCCTTGAGCAGTCAGCTACACAGGGAATTGGGAAGGGAAATAAGGAAATTACAGCCAGTACAAGAGGCAACTGCATCGTGTGCCAAGGACTCCACTTCACACAGAACAATCAGACCTTCCCACGTTTTCCAGAACATCCCCGAGTTTAAAGGTATCAAGCACACACAATTTTTAACATAAGCATATTTAAAAAAAAAAAAAAAAAATTACAAGAAATGTGAGTTAATATTATGAACGCTAATAAACTTCAAAAGTTATAAAAGCTTTATCCTACAGTGTTTTGGGTTGATCATCTTTTTTTCCTTGAAAACATCCATATTTAGAAGACACTCTGAGGAGACTAGAAAAGTTTTTTGCATGATATTCTGAAAATAAATTACACTGCAGCTGGTGACATATATCTATTTAAAAAAAAAACCCAAAAAAACGACAACAACAAAAACATAGATGGATTGAGGTAAAAACAATTTTCATGCTGCTTTATAGTGGCCTGGCTGTTTATTCCAGGCAACATTAGCTGTGCTTTCAAAGGTTCTGACCAGCCCTACTCATCCATCAGCTCCAGGTTATTTCCTGCCCACTGCAAAATCTGTCCAGAGCAAACAAGAGGAGAACACCCAGGAAGAATAAAAATTCCCTATTTGAACTTTGTAATTTAGGGAAGCACAGTGCTCTCCTTCTCCCTTGGGCATTTTCCTGCCTGGATCCACAGGTCTCCTTCAGCTCAGCACCACCTTCACCTCCTCCACATCCAGAAGGTTCTTGATCCACCGTTGCTTTTCCAATTCCATCAATTATCTGTGCTTTGCAAGTAGCACAGACGAATTCCCATCACAATATCAAAGGGACAAGACACCTCTCATCCAAATGCAGGGACTTTTCAAATTTTAAATTAAAATTTAAAAGAATCAAGCATTATTTGCTCTTAATTTCCTCTTAATTTGCTCTTTTATTTTAAAATGTTTATCACAATGTATAAAATCTATTTTTTCAAAATTCTAAACTCTAATTCTATAATATATTGTCTGACTTTTCCTAAAGTAAACACCTCTATGTACAGCACGGATTTAGTGGGTGGAAGTTTCTACAACTCTCTTCTTAAAACACATCAGCATGGAAACACAACAAAACCTATATTTATAATTAAATCAGACAGAGTCTGTGGTGTTTTGCTAATAAGCTAATATCAATTTATTTTTTTTTTTAAAATCACCTTTGACTTTTTAATTTACAAATATTCTAGCCTTCTGTACACAGGAAAATTTAAAACCATCTAGATTTGTTTGTATGAAAAACTTCACAACTGGTTGGCTAATGGCTATTAAGAAAAAAAAGAAACCTCAATTATCATGTTATATTTTTGCCACACACGTTTTTTCCCAAAAAAAATGTCCTTTTTAACATCCAGATGCAAGTACAAGCAATGTTTAGCACTATAATCAACATTTCCAAGCTACCTGCCAGCAGAACTCACAGTGCTGAACATCAGCATTGTCAGCTCCTTGAAAGCCTCAGACATATTTTACATAGTCCAAACAGATTATGGTGTCCATTTATTATCCTTCCGTGCAGGGAGGGCAGCTCCTGAACAGGAATTCAGGACAGATTGTGCATTACAGATGAAGGAGATCCTGCACAGCAGGTTTTGTGCCCAGAACCATCACCACCACCATCATCATCATCATCATCATCATCATCCCAGGACAGGATGGCGGAGCTGAGTCTGTGGGAGTCCAGGGCATTCCTCTGGTTGCCCTGGATGGTCACAGACCTCGGTAAAGGGGTCTGGAACCCGAGAAAGAGGGTTTGAATTC
>VXBB01010699.1:75398-104251 GCA_013399915.1 Illadopsis cleaveri
AAAAAAAAAAAAAAAAAAAAAGAGGAAAAAATGCCCGAAAGGAAACTGAAAAAAGCATCATCCCTTCTAAATAAGATTTCAGGATGTCTAAGCTATCCCATCTTCCCAAATATAGGTGGTGATGGCTGAAGACAGACCCTGTGCTGTCATTCTCCCTACGCCCCAAGGTTACCAGGGCTTCACAAGCATTTGGTGTCAGGTCCCAGTCTCTGCTGGGTGAAAAGCTGTCTCTGATGCCTGGATATTGAAAATAGAGTTCAGATTTACTCTGTGATGTGATCTAACGGCAGCCAAGCTGCAGCTACACAATTCCTGCTGTCGGGCTCAGTTTAGGAGTGTCAGGGGTTTTTGCCATGCAAATATGTCTGGAACTCCTGAAACAGAGATCATGCCCAGGGTATTTATCTTTATAAAAATCCTTTGAGATTTATTCACACAAAAAGCTTGTTGCATTTCTTTCTCCTTAAGGAGTTTTATTAGCTTATTTGTTTATTAACAGGGACAAATTATCAGGTAACTATACGCATTAATCAACAGAGAGGTAATAAAATGTGTTGAGTAAAGCTGAAAGGAGATACTCATAGTATGAGTTTAAATGTTTGTTTTCTCAAAAGAGGGCGGCTCAAAACAGTAAAAATAAATAACAGCATTTAACCCAAATCCCTGGGAAGTAGAACAAAGATTTCTCAGATCATTCCTTCCCATCCCCTGAGTCACTGACTGCAGCTGCTTCCCTCAGGTTTGTGCAGCCCTGTCCATGAACCAGTTAACAACCACTAACTGGCCCTCTAAACTACCATCACCCTGTCTCAAACATCATAAATTAACATCTCTGCTACACTTAGAGCATTTTATTGGGCAACAGCATCATGGAAAACCTGAAATATTTGAGTTATAATCTTTACTCATACTCATGTTTTCCATGAAGTAGAACTCCATGGATAAGCCATCCATTTGCTGTTGCAAACATGGTTTCTGTGCCCTGAAGAAAGCATGGGTATTTAAATGTGTGTGCTAAAAAAACTGACCAAAATTTGTATTCAGGGAGCTCAGACCCAACCAACACCTGATGTCACCAGTAAGGAACAGTAGTCAACATTTTTTCTTTAGGAAAATGGATACTGCACCTGAAATGGAAACCCTGACTGGGAGCAGACAGGAGAGACATTGCTCCTCCAATGGACAAGATCAGAACACTCTCTACAAACCATGAACCAATTAATGACCTGCTGTCACATATTATCATCATAAATGGCCAAACATTTAAATCCTACGCTTAATTTGCCACAGAGACAAGGCTGATACCTTCACAACAACGTTCCTGTGTGAATTCTAGCCTAAAAAAACCTCTTCAGCAGCAGCCCATCAAGGTGGGATGAAATCACATCACTCAAATGTCTTCCACTGCTCATTCCCCCACCAGCCTCCTCTAATTTGCTTTGCTGCAAAAGGATTTTGTGATGGAAAGTTATTAAATCACCAAGCCCATGACTTCTTTGTCTTGACAGTAGAATAGGCTAAATGACCTTGGCTAATTTAAATGAGCCACATCATGCTCTATCGAGGCAAAAAGATAGGAAAGCCAGAAATATACAAGAAATTGGATGTTTGGGTGGTGAAATGAGGAGATATCATAATACTAAACTATGCAAATTGAGCCTTCAGCCAGACAAATGGAGTTCCTTATTAGCAGCTCTTTTCCAAAGCAAAACCACCCAGTTTTCTTTTAATGCCCCCACTTGTTTCTCTTTTCTGCCTCATAAGCCAAGTGAAAACCTTGATGCAGAAATGCAGAGTGGCCACAGTGGGAATCATTCCAAATGCTACCTGATGGTTTCAGCAGCCCCACTGGTCCATCAGGAGCTCTGGGAGATTTCCTGGGGGTTATTTTCCATAACCTCATGTGAGACTTTGTACATCACAGCCTTAAAGGATGAGTGATTTAAAGCTTGTCAGAATAAATCCAGTGAGTTCACAGGGAATTCTGATGCAGGTGAGCATTACTTCCAGAAAAACTCTCATGAGAAAATGGAGGGACGTTTATAATTCCTGACTGGTTTAGGGGGTTTTTGTTACCTTGTTACACAACTTCATTAGGAAGGAAGGGNATAAAGAGAAGATTTTTCTTCCAGTACAGCAAGAAAGAAAAAAAAAAAAAAAAAAAAAAAAAAAAAAAAAAAAAAAAAGGTAAGACTAGGATCTAAATGTAGATCCAAATCCTTCAGTTGTATAACTTTGGGTCATTTTTGAAAGGTCTGAATTTCCCTTAAAATTCTAAAATTTCTATTTTCCCCTCTGATAAACACTACTTAAAATTTCTTAGTGTTCCAGCTGTAAAAAGACCAGAACAAAACATGATTCAGTAATACCAGCATATTTATCTTCATCTTCTGATAACAATTCATTCAAAAAGCCTAAACAGAAAAATAATACTTTGATTATAGGCTGCTAAAACAGAACAACTTTTGGCCAAAACCTCTCAATGTGTGCTCTGCAGTTTTTTAATACTAAATGATCCAGTTTGCCTTTGAATATTTCATTGATTAGAGACTTCAGAGATTATGGTTCAGATCACAGTTAATAAAGATCCAAATAATCTGAAGACTTGGAAGGATTCTATTTGCACAGGGGGTTTTTTTGTAATATTCTTTTAACATTTTCTGGCTGGAAAGCTAAAATATTAGCACAGATATTCCAGGAGCTACTAAATAATAACTTAAGTTAGCTAATTAAAAAAGGAGATCTCCATAATCTGTACAAGTTTTCATTTCCTACAGCTCTAACTCAGACCAAACCCCAATTTTGGCACACCACTTTCAATTTTGTGCCACATACAGATATATAAAACACTGATTTATAAAACCATACAGCTGACCTCAGCAGCCCTATTTAAAAAAATAAAATAAAAGAAAACTTTACTAAGATTCATGGGATTGTGACTGTAATTCTCTAGAAATTATCTTAATAGTTACATCTAAAGATTTACATACTCAAGGCAAAGTGACTCCAGCTACCTCACAACAGATACTATGCCTGAACTATTCCTAAGATTTTCAGAAGAAAAAAAAAAAAAAGGAGAAAAGAAGAAGAAATAATAATAATAATAATAATAATAATTTTTAAAAGGTATTTTGGCTTTCAAAAGACCTCAAAATCAGACTGGGAAAAGCTGCAGCCACATGACCCCAGCTTTAACTGACCAGCCCCAGGCCCATCCCGGGATGAACCCTGTGAAGAAAAGACTCAGAGCTGAAAAAGTTCAGTTTGCAATAATTTGGCAGCTCCCGTGGGGCAGGAGAGTTCTCAGCTCATTGCTCAGCTGAGCAGTAAAAGTGGCTGCAAATGCAGCTGAAATAAAGGGCTGGCTCTCCAAAGGAGCTGGAGAAGTGTGTCAAAGAAAGAAGCTTAATTTCCAAGAGCAGATCTGGAGCAGCCTTCAACCAGAACTACTCAAGCTTGGCTCTAGTTTTGGCACTGGTAAATTTTATCTGAGCCTTAGCAACTCTCCAGGGAGCTGATGGGTGTGAACTCCTTCATTCAGCAGGGCTGGGTTGTGTGGAACTGTTGGAATTTTCAGAAAGCTGAACAGCCCCAGTATAAGCTTTATAAGAGGGGTTAGTATGTATTTTGATTTCTCCTTTTTTCAGCCTCTTTAAAGCATTCTTCAATTAGATTTAAAAAAATGAAAAGGAATCCAAAATGACCAAATACAGATGTCTTATCTCTATTATGTGCTCTGAGGTTCAAATCCAGTGAATTACACACCCCTTTCTCCTCTGAAGGTCATTGGAACACATAATGTGAAACAGCCATGCATAATAAAACATTTTTTATTTCATATTGCCACAACCTCTCCTGAATTTATGCATTACATTCACCAGCAAAAATGCATATGTGCCTGAAATAAAAGATGATAATACAGGAATGTCATTGTATTTACTACTATTTCCTTGAAATTTCCCATACATTACCATTTCACACTGGAGCAATGACCATATTTTCCCTTGGCAGGGAAAGGTGCAGGCCTGAATACAACTCTAAAAGCTTGTTAATAATGAATTAACGTGAGAAAGTTAAATTTAGAGAAAGAAATCAGAATAATTCCACTTTCTGGATGTTTATACCCCATTAGTTCTTAGAGATTTCACGCCTTTGGAGTTACCTGTGCACTGAAACGGGCTTTGCCCTGGTGACAACCCCATATTTCAAACCCAAACTGATTTTCCTGATGTTTGGTGACTTATTTACAGCACTATCAGTGTCCCTAGCAAGAGATTATTTAACACAGCTCTGTGACCAACCGGGCTCCTTGCAATTCAATACTGAAAACTGCTGTTGCCTTCCTTTATCACAGATTTCACATGAACACTGTTAATTCCAGCAGAATTGGTAATATCACTTTTGTGAGTAACATAAAGAAAAACCTAATGATTTGGCTGGATTTCTGAAGTAACTTTTGGCCACATAAATGAGTTCAACATATGACTTGTGTGTTCAAGACTCAGAAAGTAACGAGGAATGACTCAAAGGTTACCCAAACACTTTTCTGATAAACAGATATATATATATATATATATTTATATAGATGTAGAGATATAGATATAGATTAGAAATAGAGATATAGAGAGACAGTAATTGCAGCTATAAGGAACTCATACCAAATATTTGATACATAGGAATGTAACATAATGACACTTTAGTGGCAGTTGTTCGTAACAACTACAGGATCACAATGTCAAATTATGGTTTTCTATATTCTTCAGCTCTGTTGACAGAAATGTGCCCACTGATAATTTCAATTCTGCCCCCAATAAGAAGGTAAAAACATGGAGCTGCCACAAAAATCAATATTAATGAGTTGTTAACCATTTCCTAGATAAGGAGGTACGGCGACACTTCATTATGTTCGTGTTCTGTGTGGTCCAGCAGAAATATTTATTTAGCATGTTTAACCAAATTTTATGGTGACTTATTAAAGCAGACATTAATTTTTCCACTGAGCAGCTTTCATATTCATGCCTGATAATAAAGGAGTGGGAATCAACATGAACCTTACAGAGTGTATTTGAGCATAAATTAAAAGCACACGAATAAAGATTGGGTATTTTAGTGGTAACACATTCCAAAACACAGGACACATGTACAGTAAGAAAAGCAAACATATTTCATTGCCACTAACATAGGATTTTACTTCTAGTCTATATATTTTTTTCTGATTCCATTAATCTCATGGTTTAAAGATTTAAAATACAATAAAAATATAAGACAGTTATAATATAATTATTCAGCACAGGAAATTTTTAATCCTTTGTCATTTAACCCAGAGTAATTTACAGAAAAAACATGAAATATTGAGGAATAAAAATTTAAACAGAACTTAATGAATCAATACTATTCTCTGAGAAATGCTCACCTGCAACTTCAGAAAATTTCAGTTTAGGCCAATATTGCTTTGCCCAGTTTAACTTCTGGGGTTTTTTTTGGATGCTGGGCCCAGTGCTAAACCCAATATGCTGACACAAATTTTGATTTTGTGTAATGCTCATTGAACAAGGACTATTAAACAGTTGAGCCTTCAAGAAAAGAAATGATTCCTATCACTGTGAATAAGAATTTTCATGTATTTTATGACAGCCTGTATCCTCACCTGGTTATATAAAAATAACCATTTGCAGTTTTGTGAAATCAGCAGTATTGCACTGATTAATTCCAGATGGCTTTTTTTTTTTTTTCCTAATTTTAATTTTTTTTCCATATGGCTTATTTTTGGTGTAGGCTTAGATTTTACTCTGACAGCTCTGAAAATATATCCACATGAAATTTTAAATTCTAATTTAACTTTCTGAACTCTACCATTAATTGTATCTTTCCCTGTATATTGTCATTTTGGATTGAGCAGAAGGCCCAGGACCTGTCTCTGAGTTTCTGGTTTGGAACATGAGATCTGTTGAGCATAATCAACAACCATTCATCTGGAAATCTACTGATTAAAAATAACTGATTCAAGGTATCCAAGATTTGGCCCTGTAACTATCCCCAGTGCAGACCTCAAAAAGTCATCTCAGTAGAGCTGAGATAATAAATAGTTGACCTTCACCAAGTTCTATTTAAGATTTCTCATTGTCAGAATTTGGTGACTACACTATTAAACAGCAGATTATTTGCATAAAACCCTCCTGAAACAAAGTCCTCCATGCAAAATAATGCTTAGAGCAAATCTGAGATATTTTTCAGTGGTTTTTTTTAGCTTTTTTTTTCTTTTTTTTTTTTTTGGCAGAAGTTATAAGAAAAAGAAAAATCATCCCGGCAAAGACTGAGCTGCCCAACTTTTGCTCAGTGAAGAGTTTCCTCATCCTTCTTTTGATAGAAAAGTTTCCATCATGTAAGCTTAGTAACTAATGCAGCAAAAGTCTGAAAATCTCTGGGTGCTTATTACTTATCACACACAAAACATTTTTTTTTTTAATTAACTCGAAACACATATTAAAATATGCTTCTGTCAGTTCACTTTTGGTTGTTTTACATATATTCACGCATACATTTATACCTCTCGGTGCTCCCAAGGAGTAAATTGTGGTTCTCTTTGAACTCAGAAAAGAAAACACAGCGGAAGATTTGGGATTAAAGCAATTTTCACTCACCCCTGCAGTGAACTCCCTCGTCGTAGCCATCGGAGCAGTCGTAGACCCCGTTGCAGAGCTGGGACAAGTGGATGCATCTGTTGGTGCCAATGCAGCTGATGAAATTCGGGCTGCACTTGAAATCTGATTCCTCAGGACCTAAAGAACAGATGGGAAATGTATTACACCTGTTTTTACATCCACGACAAGGCAAAGGAAGTTCGTAACTCATTAAAGAAAGTTCCACACCTTGTTTCCTTTTTAAAGCTAAGGTCAACACTCTGTATTAGTTCAATTTGAAGATTTTGTTCATCCTGCAGATTTTAGGGCCTTGTTATCACACATAAAGTCATCAAGAAATGATTAGTGCAATCACAAATCAGTGGCTCAGAGGATTATTTCCTAAAATACAGGTTACTAAAATAAGCTTTGCAGACACTAAAAAGCATCACAAGATTTTCAATTGTCCTGTGAATATCCTATCAAGAGCCATAGCAAGAGTAACAGGTACCACTATTTACTTCCACCGTTGTGCTATGCAGATAATTGTAGATATTTATGAAAATACATATAAATGTCACATATTTGTGGCTGCATTAGATGAGAGAAACTGTTGCTCCAGCCCAGGAAACTGCCTCAGAAACTGCACAGTCCAGGATGGAAGGGGGAGGACAAGGATGCTGTGATGGCTCCCTTTGGGATACCACCCCAGCTGCAATCACTTTTCTCTGTCCCCTTTTCCCTCAAGTGTTTGGTCCAGGGAGTTTTGAGGGAGCTTAGGGACTCTTGAGAATCACTTTTGTTTATCTCTTAGCAAGAGTTCTGATCGATAAAACTCCCTCCATAATTCCACATTATAAAGACTTTGAGATTTTTAACACAGCAAAGGACATTTAGAGGTCTGAAGAGGGTGGACCATAATTAACACATTGTGTATCATTAGCTACCCACAGACCAAAGGGGTGAGTTTTTTAGGAAAATAACTTGAACCTCTTTGATTTCTTGTGTTGGAGCCTTGGGTCTGTGCTGAACTGTGCCAGCTTGTAACAGTCCTTTGGGGAAATCTCTCCTTGGATGCACAGTGCTCAAGTGCAAGATGCTTTCACTCCTTGGAGGCACTAACTCCAGGAGGAAGGACAGAAATCACTGGCAGTAGCTGAAAGCTCTCTAATTAATAAGCTGGAAAATCTCAGCTTTCTCAGGTCTTGTCTCTTGGAGTCAGCAGGACAAACCATTTGAGGGGAGTCTACAACTTCTATAACAAACTGAGATGCCTCTCAGCACAGACCATTAAATATAAAATTTAATATAGAAAATTTGTCCCAATTAGAAAACCCCAACAGCACAGGGCAGTGCTCTCCTTTGCCCTAACAGGGCACATCCCTTGTGCAGGAAAGTGGGATGCAGAGTCCTGCTCCCTCCTCTGACCTTGCAGACATGGAGGGACACCAAGGACATCCTTGAGGAATTCCTGATGAACAGGGGCACAGCAAGCTGGCTCCAGGGATGGAAAGGTGATCCTTGTGGGGATGAATGTACCCTGTCTCAAAGGATTTGTGTGCTCCCAGAATGAAATACAAACGATCCTCACCATGCTCTGGGTAAAATCCACGCAATTCAAATGTAGACGGTTTAAAACATTCCACAAAAACAAGCAAACAAACAAACAAACAAATAAATTCCCAGTATATTTCCAAACAATATAAGAAGAACTTAAAGACAGAACATTGAAAGTTGATCAAAATTTATCCTGGATGTCAGGATTTGATGATGACTATGGTAATGAGAAACAGAGAACGTGAGAGTTTGGGGTTTAGACATTTTATTCCTCTTTTTGTGCGCTGGAGGCAGGACACTTCATGCCATGAAGTTCCCTACAGTACCTACAATCCCTGGCAGTGCCAGGCACTTCTCCAGGACTGCTTTGACTCTGCAGACCTTTCAAGGAAGAACATAAATAAAGCACCCCAATGCTCAGGTAGGTCATATAAAAGAACAAGGTTTAATTTGATTCCCATTTCAGCTGCCTCAGTACTCGAAGGCACCTCGTATGTAACAAAATCAAACTAATTTTCTGATTTGTCAGTATAACTTGCTTATTCTTTGTGTTAGAGCATCTGTGATAGAATGTCAGCAGTGAAAAAGGTTTTTTCTTCTAAAACAGAGAACATTCATTAAAAAAAAAATTAGATCTGTGAAGCATGTGAAGCATGGTACCTGCAATTACTATAAACCTTAGATCCCTAGAGGGTTTTCATACTTTAGCAAACAGAAAACTTGATATCTATGACCAAAACTATGCAAACATATTTACATAAACCCTAAATTTAATAAGTGAAAGAAAGAATCTCTTATTACCATTTAAATCTTTAAAAAACTAGTCTGACATGTTCTTGTCTACAACATTTTTGGTTTGATGCTCCTTGCCTTTAAAATACAAGATTCCTCCAGGGCACAAACATTGTGCAATTCTAAACATATTCTCTAACTCCAAATACTAATAGAGGGGCTTCCTAATTAGATTTCTTTGATTGGGAACATAGGATGGGACACTGAAAAACACTCCAGGAAGTATTACTTGAATTATTTTGGTTTTGAGAGAAATTCTGTGCACCACTCGTGAAAGCAGAAGATTGGAAGTGATTCCCTTAATCATGTGATTAAGATAAATTAATTTGTACTTTGACTTGTTTCAAGCATGATGCTTTGGAAAGGCAAATTGACTTAAAAATGAAGATGAGCTTCAGTCCCAAAACCTCCTGTTTTATAGAAGTTTTGTGACTTATTCTGTCTGCAAAATAACTCTAAATGATAATAAGTCTCAACCATCAACACCAGTAGAAAAAGACTGCAGCCTCCCTGCCCACAATTTCTACCACCTCTATTGAAAAAAAAATAAATTAAAAAAAAATAAAAAGAAATTAAAAAGCCAAATCAAGCTGCATGTTGTGATGCTTTTGAAGCAGCACTTGCTTCTCCCACTGAATCCTCCCCAGCTGCTGCACTTTCTGAAATGTCTAATGCAAATCAAAAAAGAGTAGCTTTTTATCTTGTTTACTCCTCTTCACTCTCCCTTTAACAGACAGCCACTTCTGGCAGTGTTATCAAGTGAACTTCAGGAAAAGGAATTTAAAAGTGTTCTTCTTCAAAATAATCTCGGTGTATTTTACATCAGTGCAGGAATGCTAAGAATACAAAAGATGGATGGTGTCTTTTCTTCCCTTCAAAAGACATAATAATTCCTTGCCTTGCCAGTTGGTGGAAAAATAGTCAAAACTACTGGCTGCAATTATGGTAATACAACATCTCGATGTTTCAAACATTCATCCTGGGACGCTGCTTGGAGGGCAAAGAGGATGCAGTCAGCTCAAGAGTCGGCTCAGGCAGCACAATATCCAACTGCTTCCTGAGTGATTGTCTGGGAACAGATGGCTGAGGAATGGGAAAAGAGCTGAGCTGCAGGAGCCAAGCCAGGGCCGTGGGGGAGCCCCCAGGGCTGCAGCAGGGCTGTGCCAGCCCCAGGAGAGGGTGTTTGGGCACTGGGGGCTCCCCTAGGGAGAGGGGAGAGTACCAAGGCCAGGCACACTCCATGGCCAGGTGGACAGATTATTGCTGCTTTCCCTAAATCTCCAGAACACAACCTGTGCCTGGAGATAGACAGGCTGGAAACAGGAGAAAGATGCACCTGGGATCCAGATTTCTTTGGCTGTCAGATCACCCAGAAAAGCCATTTCTGGTCTGGTCACACCCTGTCACACTCATTGGAAGGACACTGGACAGTGCTCTGGCAATACCTGTGCAGCTCACAGGGAATCCAGTTCCCCTGCAGGGAAGGTGCCCTTAGGTCAGGAGGGTTGGGAACAGGTAAGGGAGTCCTTGTGATGTCCCCTAGCAGGAGACAAGGGGAGGAATCAGTCACAATCTCTGGGTTCACACTAAAGAAGCACCATGAGAAAGTATTAAAGGCCTCTGTCAGAACAGAGACATTTCACCACTGATTCCTCATATGGCATCTGGGAATTTGTGCTTACTGAAAACTCTGCCTGCCTCACCTCAGGCTCCTGCTCTACTCGATTTCAAACTGGAGAATGCAACTAAGACTCTACAAACTGGTAATTTCCACTATTTTTATTACCATGAGCAAAATACCAGTGTTAATTAGCAAAAATTACAAATGAACATTATTTCATGATGTACGTTTCCTCCCTCTCTTCTGAAGAAAACATTCTCTTAGAGAAACATTCTCTCTAATCTAACATCAATTAAGGTACAACTTTACACACTAAGTTTAGGGGGGTTGCAAAGTATGACAAAAGGATATTTGCAAATTTCCATCTATACTTGGGTGCACAACACAAATCCAAGGTTCACAGGAAGTTATTGAATTACAGTAAAACATACACACCCATTTTTTGGTAATTCAGTAGGTGATGCTTCTATTTGACAGCTGTTAGCAAAAAAAAAAGCATCAAAGCTGCTACTTCTTGGTTTATTTCTTCACTTTTGTCTCTCTCAAGTATGTTTTTACAAAGTGCTTTCTGCTTGAACAACTTGGGCAAGTAGTTGGAATTTTAAGCAAGAGACAAGGCAGTCAAATGTGTCCTTTTACATCACTGCATCCAATTTACCTCAGGAGCAGCATTTTTTGAGCAGCTCTAATCCTGAGCTGTCCTCAGCCATGAGAACTAATTACACCAGACTGTGGGACGTCTCCAAAATTCCCGTTTGTGTTGTACATCAGTGACTTGCACATCCCTCCTGCTCTCCTAAGTGTCTTGTTGGAGTGAAAACTTCTCCACAATGAGCAGTTCTCCTGAACAAAATCTTATTCCACAGCCTTTGAATTCAATTCTATCCTTAAGAAGAAGAATCAACACAAATTTTGGGATGTCTCTGGATAAATATGGGTTTAAATGAAAACACTATGGTAGAAAAGAGTATGTGGCTTGCCAAACACAAATATAAAATTGTGAGGATTTTTCTCTCTGTTAACTTTCTTTCAAAGCACTGCTGGTACCCCATTTCTACTGTGGACTCAGAGTGTGGAATATGATATTTAAGTTTGCAGAATTGATTTCAAAACTTTATTCATTAAAATCGCTCTTGGCAACAAGAAACAACCTCAAACATGTGGCCAAAGTAACATAAAATACCTGATATAATTTTAATTGTGAGTAGTTTTCTCACAGGTGGGGTTTTGAGTTATTTTCTTGCCCAGTTCATTATTGAAAACCAAATGCTTATCCTTTAAAAAACTTAAAATCACAACATCTTAAAGCAATGTCTCTGATCCTGCCAAAACAAGAAATATTGCACCTTAATGAAGATGTTTCCTTTATAGGAAAATTAGGTGGGTTTGTATTGAGTTTTGCTTTAAGTTAAGTATTTGAAGTCTCAAAAGAGGTTGAATACTGTGCATTAATTTCTGTAGTTATGAGTTAATGTAAGTGTAAACTGAACACGTAGGGTATCTAGGCATCACAATTGCTTTATAAAGTCAATTTTTACACAGAGTAGATGCACATTTCTAATACCAAGACTTTGAAACACTGGGATAAATGTGTGGAAATTACTTAAAATCTTTACTCTGTGCTATCTTATATATATGCAGAGAAAGAATTTCTTATTTAATAAGGATTTATGTAGCATAAGTAACCCCTTATCCATAGTTATTTTTATCCATATGCTTGATTCAACCATGTAGGCTGATAATTAATATAAATTTGAAGTCACCTTCAATTAAATCAGGTATTCAGCTGCCCATGTGAGAAGGAGAATAATAAACACTTACAGCAAGATGTGGATAACTGAAAAGAAGAGCAAAGTAGAAGCATTGTGATGTAACAGCACAAGAAGTGTAAACTCTGACTTGGCAGACACGGCATTCTGTCCCCAAAATAATATTTCACAAGAAACAACAAAAGCAGTGGCAACCAGTGGCTTTGTGAGGAGAGGGGGGGGAGCTGTTGTAGGAGGATCTGACCCACAGAAGAAACGAGGCAGGCAGCAGCAGTTGAAGGGAAAGCTAATGATACTTTATTCTATCTTCTTCTTCTCTATTCTCTATTCTTCCTCATCTGACTCTATCTTATATACAGTTTGTACAAAGGCAAGAGATTGGCCATTTAGGTCACCACCTCTTCAACCTGGATGGTGAACACCACCATCAATCAATTCTCCTCTCAGAGGAGAAATATGAAAAACAATCTAAAAATATACATTGTTGATGTTGAGACTGTGTGAGAATCTGCTTGCAAGATTCCAAACAAAGAAAACCAAGAAAGCTGAGGGCAACAAGCTGTCCCATCTCCAAAGTGATAGGATAAGAGGAAAGGAACTCAATTTGCATGAGGGGAGGTTTAGATTGGATATTGGGAAAACTTTCTGCCTCAAAAGGGTGATCAGGCATTGGGACAGGCTGCCCAGGGCAGGGGGAGGGTCACCATGCCTGGAGATATCTAAAAGACATGTAGATGTGGCCCTGAGAGACATGGGTTGGTGATGAACACAGTGGTGCTGGACTCAATAATCTTAGCAGGCTTTTCAAACCTAAATGATTCTGGGGTATATGATTTGGTCAGTCAAAACCACATAATTAAAAATAATAATAATAATCCCACATTACAATTCAATTTTAAAGGATGGTTCCCAAATCTGTGCATGATAGCAGGCAAAACAGCTCAGGAGGTTATCAGGCTGTACAGTTTAACAAGGCTCACGAAACTCCCACTCCTGCACTCCTGTGCCACTCTGAGCACCAGAATTGTGCACAAATGAACTCACAGGTGCAGCACACAGCATTTGGATATTGCACACTTGTAGAGGGATGCTCCACACTCATCCTTTCCTCTCTGTGGATTTGTACACTGCAGACAAAAGCCAAGAGCAAGACAGTCTAAATCTAATATTACACAACAACTTGGATTCTTTAAATACTTCATTTCCAACTGTTTCACAGTGCCATGACAAGGCTCTGTCAGCTCTCTTTGAGATGGCTCTCCAGCAAACACTTCCCCTCTGGCTCTGTTTCCTGCTCGCTGCTTTCTGCCTGTCAGACACTTGCTCATCTTCACTGCACAGATGTAAATAATTAACAGAGCCACAGGACTCATCCTTTCTCCTGAAATGGAGCTGATGGCCACTGGAGACAGGGAGAAAGCTGTGCTGGAGGTTGCACAAAAGCTGATGAAGAGGGGAAAAAAAAAGAGGTGGAGGAAATCCTTTTAAAACAGCTCAGTGCTGAATCATTATCCAAGAATCCCTCTGGGCAGTCCCAGGCTGGGATGGGGCTGGAGCCAGAGCACAGCTCTGGGGGTGGTCAGGCCAAGAGCAGCCAGCAGAACTGGGACCTGAATTAAGTGTGGTTTCCACCTAAAATTAACGTTGCCACTAAACCTATAAAAGCCTTACAGGTATTCAGACTGATAATAGTAAAATCAGCTCATTAACAGCAAAGCCCATCTGCATTCCTAAATGAAGCTGGACGTTCTGCATCTCTAAATTATCTCACACTAGAAAAGTCACCTAGCAAAGAGAAAAAAGATCACCTCCTCAGCCAATCTCCATTTAATGTGACACTTCAACAAGGCTAGAGTTATTTTTTTCAGTGAACAGCTCTAAATGTAACCATTTCTGCATTAAATACAAAGTGGGTTTTTTTCAGGTTTTTATTTAAAACAACGTAAAGGGTGATCAATGAAATCCTTGGCCACAACTGGAACACCAAACCTTACCTCACCCCCACTGCTCTGCAGCCTGTCTGGTTATAAAAAACAAACAAACAAACAAAAACAACAAACAAACAAAAAAAACCCAACAAGGACAAGTGATGGCAAAGAGAAGTGGAGAGGAACAGAGCCTAGTGTAGCCTGGGGAGTTCCAATATTCATTCCTCGGTGTCAAGAGATCAATGTAATAAATAAATTAATAAATATACACTGCTCAAAGACTGTAACACTGCACCAGAATGGAAATTAAGTTCAGGGGAGAGGGTAATGCAAACACCTAACTCTACTTTATAGAGGAACTGACAAGGACCTAAAGTCCAAAATGTGTTTGTGCTTGCATTTTTTTCTGATGTCAGTGAAAATGATACATCCAAAGAATTGAGGAGGTTGGGATGTCTACTGTTACTGTCAGCAGGGTTGCACCTCTTTGCAAAAAGACATTTTCATTCCTATGGAATAAGTTATAAAAAAACAGCCTTTACTGAAGTCAAGATAAACATCCTGATTTTTGCCACTTTGCTTAAATTAAAGCCTTCACCCTACTGCTTCCTATACACATTTGACCTACTCCCATGTTAATATGGTAGTAGATTCTATATACCTCAACTTTCCCGTTCTTCATTCTATAATAACATGGAATTGTGAATACAGGTATTAGAAACATGTCTTACAGAGGTTTTAAACCTCTGATATTGCTTAAATATTCCTAAATTTCACCTTCACCTTAAAATTTTCATTCAAAATTGCTGTAAATGAAAAGTTTAGTCTTGCAATATTAGGTAGTATGAAAGATAAAACATTATGTCACACAAGCTATCAAAAACCTCACTTTGCAGCCAGGAAACACTAATTAAGATATTTATCTGTAGAGAAAACTAGTTGGTGTTTGGAAACAAGAACGAAGAACCTACAAGAGAACACATCTAGCATGAACTTTTCTTAAAAATCAAATCTCTGTCTAGTCTCTAGTCTAGTAGCTTTTTTGATTGAAAACAATAAAACAATTTTCACCATTATAATCTTCCATCACAATGGTCCAAAATAATGCAGTTATGCATCAATGCATTTTNTCAACAAGGCTAGAGTATTTTTTTCAGTGAACAGCTCTAAATGTAACCATTTCTGCATTAAATACAAAGTGGGTTTTTTTCAGGTTTTTATTTAAAACAACGTAAAGGGTGATCAATGAAATCCTTGGCCACAACTGGAACACCAAACCTTACCTCACCCCCACTGCTCTGCAGCCTGTCTGGTTATAAAAAACAAACAAACAAACAAAAACAACAAACAAACAAAAAAAACCCAACAAGGACAAGTGATGGCAAAGAGAAGTGGAGAGGAACAGAGCCTAGTGTAGCCTGGGGAGTTCCAATATTCATTCCTCGGTGTCAAGAGATCAATGTAATAAATAAATTAATAAATATACACTGCTCAAAGACTGTAACACTGCACCAGAATGGAAATTAAGTTCAGGGGAGAGGGTAATGCAAACACCTAACTCTACTTTATAGAGGAACTGACAAGGACCTAAAGTCCAAAATGTGTTTGTGCTTGCATTTTTTTCTGATGTCAGTGAAAATGATACATCCAAAGAATTGAGGAGGTTGGGATGTCTACTGTTACTGTCAGCAGGGTTGCACCTCTTTGCAAAAAGACATTTTCATTCCTATGGAATAAGTTATAAAAAAACAGCCTTTACTGAAGTCAAGATAAACATCCTGATTTTTGCCACTTTGCTTAAATTAAAGCCTTCACCCTACTGCTTCCTATACACATTTGACCTACTCCCATGTTAATATGGTAGTAGATTCTATATACCTCAACTTTCCCGTTCTTCATTCTATAA
Organism: Illadopsis cleaveri; assembly: GCA_013399915.1. Classification (NCBI taxonomy): domain Eukaryota; kingdom Metazoa; phylum Chordata; class Aves; order Passeriformes; family Timaliidae; genus Illadopsis; species Illadopsis cleaveri. The sequence continues at coordinate 91,592 of VXBB01010699.1, forward strand.
TAACATGGAATTGTGAATACAGGTATTAGAAACATGTCTTACAGAGGTTTTAAACCTCTGATATTGCTTAAATATTCCTAAATTTCACCTTCACCTTAAAATTTTCATTCAAAATTGCCGTAAATGAAAAGTTTAGTCTTGCAATATTAGGTAGTATGAAAGATAAAACATTATGTCACACAAGCTATCAAAAACCTCACTTTGCAGCCAGGAAACACTAATTAAGATATTTATCTGTAGAGAAAACTAGTTGGTGTTTGGAAACAAGAACGAAGAACCTACAAGAGAACACATCTAGCATGAACTTTTCTTAAAAATCAAATCTCTGTCTAGTCTCTAGTCTAGTAGCTTTTTTGATTGAAAACAATAAAACAATTTTCACCATTATAATCTTCCATCACAATGGTCCAAAATAATGCAGTTATGCATCAATGCATTTTAATATTTTTTATATCTTGTTCAATGACCAGAGCTTCAGCTTGAGCAGTAAAACTTCCCATAGAGCTGAGAGAATTTGTGCTCTTTGCCACAGACCCTAAAAATTAAAAACTTCATTCACACATTAACTAAGGTCTTGCATGTGGGATATATCAGAATATAAAGGGAGGTCCTTGTATGTACCAACATAAGCAAAGTCATTGAAAATTTATATTCCCTGGTTATTTTTAAGGATGGCTTTGCAAACATTTTTCAATGAAGAGGAGAAAGAAAAAAAAAAGTTTGTTCTCAGGAAGCAAAAATAATTAATATTCTTTGTACTTGCAGGGACAAAAAAAGCTTTGCTAATGGATTTTTTTGGTGATTTACTGCAACACGCCACAGCAATAATGTATGATCAATGAAGTAAAAAATGAATATTGTCCCATGTAGATGGTCACTCCTCATTAGTTATAAGGAAGCTATTTTTAATTTGGAGATCTTGATTTAATTAGTGTCACACATCTCGAGGCTGCCTTGTGTCAGCTGCTGCAGTGACTTGATGTCTGTGTGTGGCACACCAGTGGCTGCCACCGGGGTCTCACTGAGAAAACGGCAGGAGGTGAACTAAAGAAGTGTTAATTACCTAAACAATTAAAGCACCCAACACCAGCAACACTGTAACACATCAACACTCAGGGTATGGATGTTTACATGGCCAAAGTGTGTAAATGTCACCGGGAAGGTGCTTGTAAATGTTCTTTATAAAGCAGGATAACCGTGCAATAGAACAGTTGGATGCAATAGCCCAGGTCTATCTGATACTGGAAAATGTGTCACATTTACACACATCTTCTATTTCTGGATAAATCTTTCCATTGTTTCCAGCTCAGCTCTTCATCAGGCTCACAAATTGTATTAGAATAAGATCCCTTTATAATCAGATTTTTGGCGGGTCCAACAATAGGGAGCTCTGGAAATTCTGATGGAAACCCAAGGCCGGCATCTCACGAACACTCACACGCTCCCACACAAGCTCAGAAATGTCTGTGGACTCAGAAGGAATTCACCAAGCTCACTTTCCCTCAGCAGAACTGGAATTCACACACACAAACAGTTCTCAAGCCCTAAATGACATGAAATTTCACAGGGCTGGAGGAAATTTGAAATATAAGACTTTTTTTTTTAAAAAAAAGAAAGAAAGGACTAAAACATGCAGTGATACTTGAACTCCTTTAAAAAGCAAAACATAAAGTTTTCATCTTTGCAATGCATTAAGACTTTGCAATACATTAAGATACATTGCAATACATTTGCAATACATTAAGACTTTTCAGCAGAGGACATTAGTATCAACATGCATGTTTTATTTATGATTTTGTGGTAAAAAAATTGCCATTAAAATGCTGCGTTCTACAACCACATGAAAAATCAGCTTTGAGGGCCAATGTCTAAGTATTTGAGCTTCAAAAAAAAAAAAAATCTGTATTACTTATTAATTTTAAAGATTATCTTATATGTTTAATTCAGCTTTAACACAGAAACTTAGAAATAGTTCTCATGCATTTTTAAACCAAGCTAGGCAGTTTGCAATCATAAACTTATTCATTTTTATTTTGTACACAGACATATAAATTAGGTCTAATTAAAGCAGGTGTTTTACTTGTTTTTTCCTACCTAGTCATGCACTGAAAGGATGAGAACCAGTTTCAATTGCTCTAAGTACAAAATGTAACATTATAAAATATTTAATCAGCTTTGTTGGAGTTTACAGTGTGTCACAAAAATAAAAATGTCAGGGCTTTGTGTTAAGTGTACACTGTTCTTAGAAAGTTTTTTATGTACCTGAAGTAGAAGTTCATGGTAATAAACTAATTATTAGGTAAAATTTGTGTGTTGAAGATAGAAATGAAGATATGCTTCTATTTTTAACAGACATAAAAAGCAGTTTATGGAAGCTATTTCCTCTCTCTCACAATAGGACTAGTGGTGGAAAGATTTCCAGATAATTGCAACAGAGTGTACTGAGCTGGACAGATGATTGTTGTTAAGACTATTTCCTCCAATATTGGGCTTTAACTGTCAAGATTCCAGATTTAAAACTGTATTCAAGTGAATAGTTGTAATGTTTTCAAATATCAAACCCAAGAAAGTGTCAAAATGGTTTATAAAGAAGATATATATTATGTTGGTTTTTTATATAATATTCTAAACCTTAGAACATGTTACTTTGTCAAAATGAAAGTGGACTTTCTGTCCAAATTTTTTTTTTTTACTGTCTTGTGCTAACACACTGCAACTCAACACCTACAGTTCAATATGAAAAAAAACCCCAAAAATCAAACCAAACCAACAAACCAAAAAAAAAAACCCAACCAAACAAAAAACCCAAACCAAACCAAACATCTCTGGGGCTATATTTAACAAATATTCTATAGTTCTTACAAAGATCTGAAAAAANAATAATGACAGAAAGTCTGTATTTGATAACTGCAGAGGACACATGGGTGAGTCTGAGTGCTGTCAGCATCATTTACACTCTTTACAGGCAGGTTCTCGGAGAAGAAATTCATTTACTTGAATATAATTTCAAGAAATTCCTTTTGTGCTTAGTGAACCTATCTGCTGTGCACTGGCATTTGGTGAAGCACAAAAGTCACTTTATTCTGATGAAAGCAGCTCAGAAAGAAAAGACTGTAATATTCATATTTTACCCGAATACATTCCTAAGGACTTTTAGGACACATATATTTAAAGGATTCAATTTAGAGCCTGCTGCATTGACAGTGTTATCCTATTAATCTCCATATTGCCTTTGTGCTGTATATTTCTGGTTTAGAGCCTAAAAAGTAACATAATTGTGCTCCTTTCCTTAGCACTGCTTAGCTTTCATCCATGCTCAACTCCTATTAACCTTAAGTAACTTCCACAAGAGCAGGATGTGATTTTAGTTATCCCCCATTCACATTTTTTTAACATCCAGCTTCTCACAGATAAATNATGATGAAAAAAATGCATTCCTTTATATTTTTTTTTTAACAGTAAGTGTTGAATACAGAGATATCATCCTTCCCACTGATTTACCTGGGCCATGTTGGTATGCAANAAAAAAATTTAAGACGTGGTTTCAAAATATTACCAGTGACTCAGTATTCAGTAACTTCTTACTGAGAATCAGCAATGCCTAAAAAAATGGGAAGGCTCCGTGCAGCTGGGAATAAGTGCTGCAATTTAAGTATCTTTAGAGCAGGGACATTTACTGTTCACTTAAAATAGAAAGCAGAAATCTTCCAGGAAAGTGACAGAATATAACAGATATTGTTGGGGTATTGGTGGCTTTTAAGTCTACAATGGTTGATGAAATAATGACAGAAANTGTGCTCCTTTCCTTAGCACTGCTTAGCTTTCATCCATGCTCAACTCCTATTAACCTTAAGTAACTTCCACAAGAGCAGGATGTGATTTTAGTTATCCCCCATTCACATTTTTTTAACATCCAGCTTCTCACAGATAAATATCTTTTATTTTTTTTTCATAAGTAAAGAAGTTAACTGTGTCCACAGATATTTTGTTCTTAAAACATTTTACAAATATTTAATTTTCGGTCTGTTAATTACCTCTCACACCCTCCAAAAGTTCTAGGTGTAGAACCAGAGCTCATAAAGCACGATGAAATAGATGAAATTTGGACAACTGAATTCAGTGCTAAGCCTGGAAAAGTCTCCCAGACTCTGTGAGTGAAATTAATTTTCATTTCAAAGCACTGCTATGCAGAAACACCTGAAAGAGCTGGGAAGGGAGGTGTTTGCACAACACACAGGAGCACCCTGGAAGAGATGAGAACTCAGCTGCCACAAAGCAACTTCAAAATAATTAATTTCCCTTCATCCTTAATTCCAGCTGGGATCAGCCTGGGCTTTGAGGGCTGTACCTACATCAATGCTGGCTCTTATTGCTCCAAGAATATTGTTTGTTGTTTCCTGGGCTAAAACCTGAATGAATTGCAGCTTGAGAAGGTTGGAGTGAAGAATTTGTACTGTCCTTTTGTGCTTGACTGAAGAAGATGGAGGTTATGGCATTGCCACAATCTCCTTTTTCAGACCTCTCCCTTTGCAGTTTGCTCTGTGAAAATACCCAATTTTTAAGAACAAAGCCTGGAGGGATCCAGTGTTGTGCCCAAATATCCATTTTTACCTTGTTAGTCTTGCTTAAAAAAAGGAAAAATGTCAGGGCCTCTCCATGGTGAAACTTGCATTTGTCCTCTGACTAAAAACAGACACCAAAATCAATAGTGTTGGTTTTACTGTCCATTAGTGATGGTCGAGCTGCCCATTCTGTCTGAGATTTTTCTGATGTCCTCCTAAGAAGATCAGCTGCTGGGATAGCATTTTATCCCCATTTTTCTGGTTCAAAAATGATGTTTCATTCCAGTGCCATTGAAATTTGTTTTAGTTTTAAAAGAAGGTAGGAATTTATTTTCTCTTTTTTTTCTTCCTGATCTCTGACCCACACGTCTCAATTATAAAAAGTATAAATAAACAATGGAGTTGGAGGGAAGTATTTTAAATGTATCTTTTATTCATGCCCTTTCTCACAGAAGCTTTTTCCTTTTTTCCCATGCTAGAGATGATTAAAAAGGAGAAGTCTACACCATGAAGAATGGTCTCTGTCTCGGGACCTCTTAACTACAACAAATATTTGAAAGGTGATGTTTCCCTTTCTCTCTGCTATTGTCCCTTGGATACTTTTATGAGAAAAAAAAAAAGTTTTATATATATATATATATATTCAATATGCTGTTTGGAGGACTTTTCTCCCATTTTTGTTATCTCTGCCTCCTGGTGGTCTTTGTTNTGTTTGGACCCTTTCTCCCATTTTTGTCATCTCTGCCTCCTGGTGGTCTTTGTTTTTTGAGTTTTTATTAAAAAAAAAAAAAAAAATCCACTTTTAAGCACTTCTTTAGTTCTAACTCATGTTCTGCTATTCACATCTCTTTGCCTGACAGTCACTGGCTTTACCCTGGTCCATTTATTTTAAACATTAAAAGAAAGGTATTGAAGCTGAGATCACAATACAAAAGAATTGGCCCCATTTCTCCCAGCAAATACATTGCCTGCTTTTCAGATCTGTTCCTTGGAATCTCATTCCTCAACTTTGCTTGTCTCAGGTTTGCTTCAAGGTAATACTCACTTGTCAGAGGAACAATAAGGAGTAACCCTCCCAGCCTACGAGCCAGTATCCAAATAAATTTCAAGGCCTTTATTTTGCAGTTAAACAGAAGTGGTTTTTTCCCCATTTACTTTCATGAAACAACAGTTGTGAGGCTCCTTGCTGCAGGCAGTGGCTCATGTATATATTAGTTTATAAAGTTTCTCCCCCTCACACTGCCTGCAGAGCAGCCACAGAATCCATCAGTCAGTACAGACATCAAGGAGAAAATAAAATGAAAAATGGTATTTGTACGAACATATCTGCATAGACAAAGAAACACTGGCAGCATAACCCAGGATCAGAGAGAGAGAAAAATCACAAAATGTTTTGGGTTGGAAGGGACTAAAACCAGGGTTTTCCTTGTTTATATTAAAGAGAGTCAGGTCGAGACAGACGCAGGNCATCAAGAGACAAGAAATTAGGCAACAGACACATGCAGCAAATGGGGGGAAAAAGATATAAAAACAAAGCCAACCCCCTCAAGATCTACATCTGCTATAACATTTTGGTGCACTTTTTTTTTTTTTTAAGACCTACAGTCCTTGATGAAAGGCTTTGATTGATGAGCAAGAAAATAGTTTCTTTCCTAATTTAAATGAGTTGAAAAAAAAATAAAGTCTGACATATCTCTATATTCAATGACTGTATGTGTATGTCCACAAATAGATAAATGGATCGTTTATTCACTTCCAAGAAGGCACCTTTATATGCTGGAAGAAAAACAAGAGGGAGATTTGTAGAGCTCCATAAGAGTCCCAACACTCTGTCAGTGCTCACATTGTTTCCCTGTGTTTTACTGGTGTGCAGACACAACCAGCTATTACCTGAAAGATTTTCAGTCAGAGGTCTAAGTGAACTTCTTCAGTTCCCAGTCGAGCTTTTAGAGAAATTGCCATGGGTTCTGAGACAAAAAAAAAAAAAACAAAAAAAAGTCCTAGACTTAAGTGCCTCAAAGCAGAAATCCATTTTTAAGGTACTTAAAGTCTTGAGGTGTTCTGAGTTCCCAAAAGTCCTTTGTTCTCAAGAAATTATTCAGAGTTTAAGTTTTACATCTTCAAATTGAGTTTATCAGATTATTGGAATTCTGTCCATCCAGCGCCAGGATTTGAACTGGTTTTGAAGGTGGATTTCAAGACAGGCACAGTGTTTTACTCATCTCTGGGCTCCTTTTTTGGGGGGTTATGCTACTTGCTGACTGATTGCCATGCTGAACATCCTCCTCCCTGTTCCACACGTTGACTTTTACACAGTTTTGGGCAGTGTACAGCGAGCTCTGCTCTCTGTGCCATGGGGATAATGGAATTCATGCTTGGCCTATTGTGCAGAACTGCCAATTTCGCTCCCGCCCGGCTGTTTCATAGCGTGACTTTTAATTCAGAGCAAATCTCTTCCTTTTCTGAACATGAACTGTGAATTATACAATTAGTGTCCTTTTATATCTGAAGAAAGAAATCTAAATGTTAACTAAATACAATTTTCCTCTTGATGTGTATTCACAATGGTGGCTCAGTCTCCTTGGTCCACCAACCACACACTCTTAATAGTCCTTTTTTATTTTCCTTCAGACCTATTTCATCTCTCTTCTAAAACTCTATTTACCACCAAAGATTTCATTTTTTTCGGAACACTTTTGCATCTTTGTTTTCATCAGCTTCAGTTAGTGTCCATGCCACAGCAACTCCAGAGGGACTTTGCATTTTACCATCATTCCCTCATCTTCTAGAAAAGCAGATTTCCCAACAGAGCTCAGTAAAAGCAAAGGAGATTTTTTGTAACAAAATGTAGGCACTCTTTGGAATGAGGCCTTTTGTCATTTATAGAATTGTATGGCTTTTTTAACTTGTCCTATTTTAGTGAGAATTTTCCTAGGTTTTCTGTTGCTAATATTCATTAGCTGGTTTGCTATAACTTTTTATTATTATTATTTCCAAGTAGAAATGCAAAAGGAAGAATAATTTTTTTTGTGGTTGTTTTTGGGGTTATTTTTGTTTTATTTTGTGAACACTGTCCACAAAATGCTGTAATCTAATTGAGCTATCTCAACTGGAGCTGAAGAAACACATGAACTTGAGTTATCCACATCTCTGATGAACACTCACTGGATTATTCTGTGCTTTCTGATTTCATAATTTGCTCAATAACATTTAATTAAAACTGGTATTTCCCATACACAGTAACTACTTAAACATTCAGCAGCTCCTGTACACCAAAGCCCATATATTCCAACATAACCACATAGCTCCTAACACACCAAGGTGATTTTCTCTCTTGCACCAGTTCATTTTTGTGAGACTACACCCAAAGTGCCTTCACTGCTCATTACTGCAGCTCTAGGACAACCTTGGTAAGATCACTAACTACAATAATTTGGTTTTGCTTTGTTTTTAATGGGCAAGCTGAGACTCCTTCAGCCCGTAGCTTAAATTGTTCAGCATTTTAGATACCATCTGGTTGATGCTGGACACGTGCCACAGACAGATAAATACTCCTAGAAAGAGATGTGGTTGTTAGTGCTTAATTCATCCTTTGGCTCTGGTTTATTTACACTGCAAGTCTTTCCTGGTTTATAACCATATTTACTGTCACTTGCAGGAAATCATCCTCTTTTAATAAAGTTTGGGGGAGGGGGGTTGTTTATTTCGGGTTTTTTTGTTTCTTTGGGGTTTTTTGGGGTTTTGTTTGTTCGGTGTTGTTTTGGTTTGGTTTGTTTTTTTCAGTACAGCATCAAATGAACTTAAGAAAACAAATAATCAATTTTCATAATGGCTTGGAACCCTCTACCTCCCATCAGTTCTGCTACAAGAGCAGGTGGTGTTATCAGGTAGGCAACTCTTAGACCAAGAACAAGTGATGTTCCAAGAGTTATTCCAGCCCTGACAGACAACTCCAGCTCCCAGCCCCTCACAACTCAGTGAAATGAAAAGCAGTTTTCAATGGAGAGAAATTGATTTTATGCCTGCGCTGCACCTGCCAAATCTACCTTGTGAAGAAAGGAGTATTGTTTTTCCTTCCAAGTTTTGAAAATTACTTAAAACAAAAAAAAGTTTTTCTGCTCTCTCTCTCAGTTGTTTTTGTTTTGGCTTTTTTTTATGGAAGGGTATTTCTTCCAGTCACAGCCTGTTGGAAAGCCCGGGCACAGTCATGTGTTTGCACTGGCAGAGTTGACAGTCAAATTCTCCTCAATTCTCGTTATGATTTCTAAGAGTTTCCCAGCAGAAATCTGCAGGTGATTAAACCCCTTCTCCCTCCCCTGTGCAATTCTGCAGGCACAGTGCCTACTGTTTTGTTTTGTTTTTTTCTTTACAGGAAATCAGTAGGAGCAAAATCCAGCAGTGTGGTGATGCTGGGAAGTCAGGGAAGTCGAGCAAGGCTAAGTTTGATCGTGTTCATCCTGGAACACAACAGTGCAGCACATGTTACAGGAATGGATTAGCACTTCTGATTCGTGTGTCTCCAATTCAGCCAAGCATGCTATCCTTCAAACTCACATCTTTGTTTCTTTCCTGGTGGCAAAGCTGTAATCATCAGTTCCACCCCTTAGATGAATTTTTTTTTAAGCAAGACTTCTTGTTTGAAGGCTGCATTGTTACAACAAACTTCAAAAATTAAAGTAAAAATTAAAGTAAAATTTAAATATGAATTTCTTTATAACTATTGATCTTGTGAAGAAATTTCATCCTTTACAAGTTGCTTTTCCAACTTCTATCTCACTTTTTCACCTAGACCTCCCTGTGACTTCTCAAAAGTGGTTTTGGCTGGGTTTTCTTTCTCTTGACTTAAGTCATTCACAACTTATCTGTGTCCAACAACTGGGAAGACTGCTTGAGTGCCCTGACATCAGTTTCCATCCAGCCAGAGATGTCTCTGCCACCTGTGACCCGGGGACAGCTGTTGACATGCACAGAGATTCAAATGATTGTCAGATCTGACTGTAATCACTCCTTGAGCTTCAGTGAGCTGCTGAGCACACACGAGCTCAGGAGAACAACTCTCTCAGCTCTGACAGTTATTCCTTAGGCCAGCATAACAAGCAGGCTTTGACCCTGTTTTGGGGCTTGATACTAAACAACCCTGAATAAAAACAGGAAAGAGGGAAAAAAACCCCAACAACAACAAACCAAAAACCCTTGCCCTTCCCTCATCTAAACGCTACATCTTCACCAACAAACAGAGGATAAATAAAGGCAAACTAAAAAAAAAAAAAAAAAAGAAAATCAACACAAAAGCCAGACAACCTTTATAGATAAGGTGCATCTGATCCAACTTCTTAGTAAGTTAAAATTACTCCAGATTCTGACAGGACTATGAGATTTGATTCTAATTGAGTTCATTAACCCAATTTTATCAAAACCCATGTGCATCTGACACAAAATGAGCAAGGCAAATGTTAATCCTTGTGAAATATGAAGTGTCAGTGCAGAACAAGACGACAGAGTTGTCTTGAGGACACGAGATGAGCCCTGTCCATGCCCGTTAAACTGGTGGGAAGACTGGGAGAAAGGCAGGTACAGGTGGGATGTTTGGTTTCTTGTCCCATTAGCTGAGTTTATGTCAGAGGAAGCAATTTGTGAAAGGAAGGGAGAGCACAGAGTGGATAAAGAAGCACACTCAGAATTGATTTTTCTCTTTCTGCTTTAGCTAAGGCATGAAGAAAGCATGTGAAAACACCATTTTACACTGACAGGGACTTCAAAAAGAGAAAAGGCAAATGTCAGCAAAAAGATACAATATAATATATGTGGAACCACTTTAAGGAGACAGAAAGAACAGGACGATTGAAGAACAGTAATTACATTTAGAACAGAAAAAAGCTTTGAGAGCACTGGGTTTGATAAGTGTTTCAGTGGATACATCTTCAAGAACAACAGCTGCTTTTATGCTGCTGACCCTTTAATGAAAAGCTAGCAACTTTTCCTGAGAGAAATCTTTCCTGTTACTAAGTCACTCAGCAAAAGCCACTCCTCGTGTATTTGTAACTGGTTTTTTTGGGGTTTTTTTAATGCTTTTGTAAAGACAAACTTGATCTGGGTTCTTGGCAGAAAACAAAACCATTAATCTGAACAAGCAAAGTAATCAAATCAAAAGCCATGAGCTGGGAGAAAAAACTATAATAAAAATACCATCAGACATCCAAAAAACCCAGAGTGAAGTAGCAAGTAGAAGACACAGCAACAAAACACCTCTGTGATGGCCTGCATAATTATTCTGCTTATTCAGAACTATTTAAAGGAAGTCAAAAATGACAACTTCCAGTCTGAAACAACATCTACAACTGCTGGACAAATAACTCACATCCATGTGGAACACACAGACTAGAGCTGAACCCCTGCAGAAGCACAGCACATTTACCTTGAAGTTAAATGTTGCTACTAGAGGTATATAATATAAGGTACAATTAACTTTATTTTAATTCTTCTGGAACAAAAGCTTTCTACACTAACCTCACACATGAAATAAGGACAACGTGGTTTATTATGTTTATGATACTCACTGTTGCCACTTGCTTCAAATAAAATGTTTACTGTACTATGTCATCCTGTAACTCCCTCCAGAAATGCATATAATTATACAAATCATTCAGAAATATTAACGGAAAAATGTGAAAGTTTGGTTTCAATAAAATCTTCCAACAAGGTGCAGGTGGAGATTTCAATGTGGGTTTTACTCCAGACCCTGAATTCCAGGAGGAGTTGTCAATATTGGTTGGTCCTGCTCATTTTTCTGAATTATATATTTAGCTTCATTTAACAAAACCAATGAGGCTTTAATTTGGGAAAACATCAGATGAGGGTTCCCAAGGGTGTGTTGATGGAGAGTACGTAAATTATTAAATTCAAGTAATCAAATATAGAGGAAAAGCAAAAAAAAAAAAATAAAAGCCTGCTAGACCATGCATAATTAACTGCATACTAAGAGCACACACAATACATCTTTGGGTAATTTGTATATTAGGCTCATAATTGAATTTTTTCTTCTGTTTAGGGCTATTAATATCCTCTAACCTTTCTGTAAAACACCTGATGTTCTTTATTCCAGACTTTCAAGCGAGATGCTGAGAGGCTAATCCAGCTCACATCTATACGATTATGTGGAGATGGTGTGGCTGTATTAGTTAATATTTGTTCTTTATTTATTCATAGCAACATAAATCACCAGTAAGTTCACAGAAATCAAGGATATTATCGGGCTATAAAATAGATGCAGGTAAAGATGACCTACACCATTAAAACTGAGGCTCGTTATGGCTGCTTCTCAAGTAGGAAAAATTGATGGATGGCAGGGGGATTATTTCCCAGGAGTAAAGTATCCCAGAAATATAGAACATTTCACCTGGCAGTAATGATGGTATTTAGCCATTACTCAAAATCAGATTAATCATTAATGCAATGCACTTGCCAGCACACACCTCTTACTGGCCATTTGAGTATTTAAGCATCCCATGGTGCTGCACAATTAGTTCCTGAATTCCAGTGGCATACCTGCCCTGATCTGATCTCTCCTCAATCAAACCAGCTATGAATAGCAGGTAACAGAGCTGTTCTTATCATTCCCTTTGCACAATTTTGTGAATAAAAGCATGATATCCTTATTGTGGCAAAGCGAAAATAAAAGGCAAAAGCAGAAAATAAACAAACAAAAAAATCGTGGATTTTCTTGCAACTTGGGCTAGCAAAAACTTTTTTGCAATATTTGCTTTGCTCTAATTGCTGATATATCATGACATTTTTACTTAAACTGAAGGTCAAATCAAAGGTATTTGCAGCAATTAAAGCTGCAGTCTCCAAGCAGCAACTGGGTGAGGAAAAGAAAAAAGAAGTGTACTGCTGGAGGAGTTCCTTCAAACTTCCCTGGGCTCTGAGGTTCATTCTGTAGCTCCACAAGTGGAGTAAGCAGCCCAACATCCACTCCGTGTTTGAGACTGATAAAAGATTCTGTACAATATTATTCAGATTAACAAGAAGAGATGTAAAAAAAACCTGAAAAACCAAAAAAAAAAAAAAAAAAACCAAACCAAAACGCTCCAAAAAAACC